>JAQMYJ010000010.1:17887462-17908414 GCA_030014305.1 Clarias laeviceps | reverse complement strand
TGTGACTTTCCAAATCATGTCCAATCAACTGAATTTACCACAAGTGGACTCCAATTAAGCTGCAGAAACATCTCAAGAATGATCAGGAGAAACAGGATGAGTCTGAGCTCAATTTTACAAAGGCTGTGAATACCTATGTACATTTGCTTTCTCAATTTTTTTTATTTTTAATAAATTTGCAAAAATCTCAATTAAACTTTTTTCATGTTGTCATTATGGGGTGTTGTGTGTAGAATTCTGAGAAAAAAATAATTTAATCCATTTTAGAATAAGGCTGTGACATCACAAAATATGGAAAAAGTGATGCGCTGTGAATACTTTCCGGATGCTCTGTAAATAATATGAAAAGATGGTGAGTCAGAAATTATCTACACTGTAGAATTTATTTTAATTAACAATACAAATACATAATTTTCCTGATAATGTTTCAATACTGGTTCTTGAGAATCCTAGAAAACTGTAAGCATAAATTTTCCAGCTGATTGTCGACTTTTGAACTTGTTTTGAAACGATGTATCCGTTCCATATTCTTCCGTTTACTTTTAAACATTTTCCTTAGAGTATTGGTAAATTTTGTTTGGCCAACCATGTAATATGAAAAATATGAAATATGTATTGAAGAAGATGCAAGATACAAGAAACATTGTATATAGAACACTGATGTCTCAGTACCCTTCAAAGATCCTCAAAATCTCAGATACAGTAGTTTTTAGGGTCCCCTAGTTCTCGCATGGTCAGTTTCCAATCTTTGTTGATTGCCGTGCACATTCAATATTCTCAGATGTTCTGCTTGTTGCAAGCCTTCCAGAACGTGGATCACTCGACCACCTTTGAAGTCTTTGTGCCACACTTATATTTGTGATCCATTGTTTGCATCATAGGTGGGACAGTGGCTTAGTGGATATCACTGTCGCCTTACACCTCCAGGGTCACGATTCCATTCCATCCTGAAATGGATTGGCACCCTGGGGAAGGCTCCAGGCCCCTGTAACCCTGTATACAGGATAAAGCAGTACAGATGATGAGTGAGTGATTGCATTGTTCCTGAAAAGCTTCGGAATCATCACAAAATTTTATTCTTTTGATTTTATTTGTTGCTCTACTTGCTCAGTCATTTTGCATGCACTTTCCACAAGGTACACATGCTCACTCAATGTTATATAGCGCCCCACTGACTAGCCGTTTTGTTTTTAAGCATGTACATTTTAGTCCACTCTCCTTGTCTGCAGGTTAAATTGATCTCATGCAAACTGTTCTCATTATATTAACAATGGCTGGACTATTTCCCGAACACAACCTCGCTAGTGTTTTTATTAGTATGTTTACTACTATAATGCTAGTTTTTTGGGGGGTTAGCATGTTTACTATAATGCTGTTTTTTTGGTTAGCATGTTTACTATAATGCTATTTTTTTTGGTAGAATGTTTACTATAATGCATTTTTTGATTAAAATGTTAAAAAAATTTTTTTTTTGGTTAGCATATCTTTAATGCTGTTTTTTGGGTTAGCATGCTAACAAATAAACTAGCATAATAATAAACATGTTAACCAATAAACTACCATTATATTAAACATGTTTAAACAGTTTATTATTTTGGTTAGCATGTTTACTATAGTGCTTTTTTTTTTTTTTTGGTATCATATTTACTATAATGCTTTTTTGTTAGCATGATTAATATAATGCTTGTTTTTTGGTAGCATGTTTACTATAATTATGGTTTGTGATTAGCATGTTTATTGTAATGCTAGTTATTGGTTAGCATGTTCACTAAACTGTGGATGATTCTTGTTTATGTTTTTACAGTAGCTGATTTCTGATAGAAACAGTGCACTTTTTACCTCACCGTGACAACGAACAAGACTGTCCGCATTTCGAGCTCATTACATGGTATATTTTTTGAAATTGGAAGGTGTGGAATTAATTTTTTATGATCCCAGCTCACTGGATTTCCCACATGCCCTGTTTAAGCTTCGGGATAAAACTGCACATTTGGACAGATCCTCTAGCTTTATTATGAACACGGCAAACCTGAAGCTAATCGCTGAAACAGCATTACAACATCACACACACACACACACACACTTTGAGCTGCAGAGCAAATGAGCTGATTGTATTAATTTTCTAGTAGAACATTCAGTGTTAACTTTCTTGGTCGGACAGAGCACTGATTCAGTTTAAGTTAAGCGAGAAAATAAAAACATTGAATCCTGACTCAGATGAATAAAGATGTAAAATATTCGAGGTCTGAAGTGGCCATTGGGATTTGTTTAATTGAAATCTTTTGTCAAATTCACAATTTCATTACATATTCTCAGAGGGGCTCGACAATCTGAATCGCGTCCCATCTCCTCATGTCCTAGTTTTATAATTACTGCTCGCATCAACGTGCTGCGCTCTGAGGGACACACTGGCTTCTCCTGGAGGACTCACCGAAAAAAAAGGTCATACTGCGGAGATGTCTTTCCATATATGGATGTTTCTGTAACATTTTTCATTTAACAGACAAGAACAGACTGTTGTTGATATTAATGTGCAAAGTATTATGGGTTAAAGCGAGTAAAAATACTAAGAAGGAAATTAGGAAAATAAAAGGAATGAAAAAGTAAGACAAAAATAATTGACAGAGGGATGGAAAGAAAAAACTAAAGTAAATGTAAGGGAAACAATGAAAGACCAACTGAGAATGAAAACCAGAAGATAAAAAGATACAGTAGCATGTTTAATATGTAAAACTAGTTCATGGTTAGCTTATTTGCGTAGATGTTAGTTTCTTGTTAGCATGTTTAATGCTTATTTTAAATAACTATATATTGTTCGATATAAGTATATAGCTAATTAACGTAAATGCTAGCTTGTTGTTAGCCTGTTTACTATAATGCTAGTTTGTGATTAGAATGATTACTATAATGTTTGTTTGTTGTTAGCTAGAATTCTAGCTTGTTGAGGCCATACATTACTTTAGTGCTAGCTTGTGGTTAGCATGTTTGCTATACACCTAGGTTGTATTTTGCTTGATTACAACATTGTGGATAATTTTTTAATTATATTTTTAGCTGCCTTTTGGTTTAAAGAGTGTAGTTTTTACCTCTTATTTATTTTTTACCTCTTATTATATAAAATACAAGAGTATAAGAGGTGGACAAGAGATACATTTTTTATATCCACCTGTGGTCGTGACAAGGATGTTTCGATAGGGTCAAATTATTGTTCTGCATCAAGCAAAGAAAACAACTAAAGAGATTGCTGAAACTATTACAATTGGGGTAGGAACTGCAGTTTTTAGCTAAAAGCATTATTAAAACCTGAAAGGATAGTGTTGAACCATCATATTTAAGGAAAAAAAAAAATCATGATTGGAGATCACTTAAATGTTTGGTGAAATCAAATAATTAAAAACAATAAAAGTAGAACTCACGGCTACTTTTACGGCTATGTTTAATAGTTAAAGTAAGAGCATTTCCACTTGTACAATGTAAAGGGAACTCGCTCCCTTCACATTGTACAAGTAGAAATGCTCTTACTTTTACTATATATCTTTTCTACCTACATTTTACTAAATATCTGTGCAGCCTTAAGATAGCTACTCATCAGTGAGGCTACTTTGAAAAAAAGGATTAAATTTGCTAGGAAGCATAAAGAATGGACTGTGAAGCATTGGAAAAAAGGCAGATGCAGTGATGCACCAAATATGCATGCCTAGTGCCAACCGTACAAACATGTGGGGGTGAGTTATGATCTGGGGTTGCTTCTGTTGCTCAAGTCTATGTTCAACAATAAAGTGCCTGAAAAAGGGGGCAAAAAATTTGATCAGTTGACAACCTGAAGATACTGTACATAATGAATAGGGAATATATGAATGGGCATATTATAAGATGACAATGCCATGATTCATCGGGTTCAAATTGTGAAAGAGTGGTTCAGGTAGCATGAGACATAATTTACACACATGATTGGATACCGCAGAGTCCAGGCCTTAATGCCATTGAGAATCTTTGGGGTGTGCTGGAGAAGACGTTTCACAGCGGTCCGACTCTCCAATCATCAATACAAGATCTTGGAGGGAAATGAATGCGGCTGTGGACTGAAATAAATATTGTGACATTGCATAAGCTCGAAACGTTGCCACAGCCATAATCAATGTAAAAGACAGGCCAATGAAATATTAGAGTGTGTGCTTTTTTTTTTTTTTTTTTTTTGGCCGGGCAGTATATTATTACATCTACCTTTTTTTTTTTTTTTTTTTTAATACTCCAAAGCTTAAACTTGCACTGACCTTTTTGAGATTGGCGTTTAACGACACTGTAAATGTGCCATTAACTCTGATCTCTTTCACCGCCGCTCACCTTTAGATACGTCCATAATTATAGCTAAGTGCTGTAACTGATCAGAGCTTAAATAAATGTTTGACATGAGCGTACTAACGGGCGGTACAATCCGTTTTCAGTTTTCATAACTTCCCAGTTTCAGAGGGTGACATTATAAATCTGTGCTTTATGTGATCAATGTTTTTAACTGTATGTTTTATGTTTTCCTAAAGCTATATATTATTACTTATGTATCCATGGTGTATTCTTGCCTCACATCCAGTGATCCCAGGATTGATGCCAGAATCACTGCAACCCTAAAAAAGCTTCCTGAAATTAGTGTGTGCGCAAACTACTGTGAAATTCCTTTCTTTCTATCTTTGTTCCTTTTTTCCTTTCTTTCTTATGGAATCATATCGAATTTACTTGAATAACCATTGTGAAACTTTGATTTTGTCTACAAAAAGCATGGTCTAGATACACGCAGTCAGTTTGCACACCCTGTCTCTTGTCTCGACCTCTAATATAGAAATCCATCATCCCTTTATTGCCTATTTATTTTTTGTCTTAACCCTCCATTTCCATCAGGATTGTTTGTATTGGTCACTGTTGAGATGAAAAGAAGACAGACGGGAGTGTTTAAAATAAACATTACACTCGTAATTCTCTAAAATGTAAAGAGACTGCAGAGGCCACCGGGACACGAACGTGTAAGAGAACCTTGAACAAAATGTCCACAGAAATGGAGCAGTACACATCAATGGCGCTGTACATGAACAGGTTTTTTGCTCCTTGGCCTGCTTCCTGCTTCCGTCACTGAAATAACCTAAACGTGCACTGAGTATGGAGTTCTATTTCAGTGTTCTGTAAATAGTAGCAAAGCTCATCGCGAAATAACAGATGAAATAACACTCCATCTTTTGGACAATATCAGTTTTGGACAAAATCAGCCACAGTGACTTTTTTCTTGATGAGGATAATATTCAGTTCTTTATAAATCAGGGTTTATCTTCCATATAATATTATTGATAATAAAATCCTATTTATAAGGGGTGTTTATGTCCAACCAAGACTTCTGATTGACCAGAATAACAGAATAGTTATGAAAGTAAAAACTCTATCTCTGTATGTAATCTGCTGCCATGAACAGGCTGCCTCCTTCAGCCTCCTAGGGACTCCTTAAATGGCCCAAACATGTGAAAATGGCTTCAGTATTGTATGAAGGATGTGGCAAGAACTGCCCAGCTGAGTTCATGTAAAGTGCAAGTGGTGTTGGTAAATGATTGTGTACACAGTTCCCACAGACAGATGCATCTCTTTCCCAAGTTGGAGACAAGTTATCTTCTATCTGTCTCTGTTCAAGGAGTTGGTGTTACACGTGATGAATGTTCAAGCAACACCTGTAGTGGGCTCTGAGCCACCTTGGGCTTGCTCGTCATTCACGGATGTACGGCCTTCTTTAAAACCATTTAACTATTTTACTGCAGTTAAGAGTCTCATTAGCATACTGTGCTTGAAGTCTTCTGTAAATGTCAAACAGACTTACTTCTGCATTCACAAGAAATTTCAGCAGTAGTCCTGGTTTGATTTGAACGCCCCTCATATGTTCTGTTGGATATTCAAGATGACATTATGAAACAGCCCACCAAGGAAAACGCCTCATTTGCTATCTCACATTTCAGCAACTAGTGCTTACTAACATTTTAATTGTATAATATATAAAAAACAAACTTGTCTCCATATCTCACCTACTGTAGAATGACCCCGAGATTTAAACTCCTTTGGCTTCAAAGAAACGCAATCCACAGAATCTGCCTTGTGGCTGTTACTGAAAAGCTTCACCTCTTACATCAACCATTCATCAGTCCTTGGTCCTTGACCTTTCAGCACCCTTCAGTACAGTTCTTCCCATCATAAAGTCTTGGAATTAGTTTCATAGCAAGAAAATCATTAAGTCATATCAGGTGACATGCAGGGAATCTACATCAGCCCCAAGGCTCAGTGCTGTGTCCTCTTGCTGAGGTCATATACTCACATGTGATTTTACTACTACTAGTTTTCTGATGACACTCAACTCAGCCTTTCTTTTTCTTTTTCAGATCTCAGAAAGTCTGGCAGACATCTCGTCATGCCTGGCAACTCATTACCTGAAACTAATTCCAAGCAAGACTGAGCTGTTGTTGATCCCTGGAGATGCATCCCATCATTTCCCTAGAGAAGCGTCACACCACCTGGGCTAAATCATGCAACCCTGAGATATTCCTGAACAACCATGCATAACCTCACCTCATCTCACCTCACATTTCAAACCTGTGCATGTTAGGTCATGCACATTTTTTACCTAAAACATCAGAAGGATCTGCTATTGCTATCCACAAAGGCCACTCAGGTACTTTGCTCTCTTTATAATGGACTACTCCCTCCATCAAGACACTTGTCTGTCCTGGCATCCATGCCAAGATGACCATATCCTTACCCTGACTGTATCATGACCTTCCTTTGACTGTAGAAACAAGGACTCTACTGAGTCCCTGGAGATCTATAAAAACTTCGCTTTGCATTTATTTATTTACTTACTGATTTACGCTCTGATTTGATTGGTTTCATTCCTTGCTCTACTAACCTTAACCAAATAGGGTTTCTGGTCAAAGTTAAATTTTACACCCTAATCTATTCAGCATGAGAGTGTTTTTGATTAGGACTACAAAGAAGATTTGTAGCTCATTCCGAACACAGGCAAAAATAAAATCAATATAAAATGCAATGGAAAAATGTAACGGTTTTTAGACATCAGCCAAGAATGGAAATTTTACCTGCTGATTGTGTGCTGTGCTGCACTCTTATTTCTTATTCCCAAATTCAGAATTCACCGCAGTTTATTATCACCAAGCCTCTCCCCATCTCGACCTTGAAATGCCAGCAAAGCCTCTGAGGACAAAAAAAACAAACGGCTTATCGCAATGCATAAAAAAAAAATAAAAAAAACTGTGCATATTGTATTTCCCCAGACTGCATTGTGTTATTCACACACAGGCACACAGGTGGCACTTTAATGCATTTTTGAAAAGAACTAAATGTTTCATGTATGGTACCATAAGCATCTCATTATCTGACTGAGATTCTGATTAAAGCTACGCTTAAAGACTTAATATGCTACAGTGTTGTGAAAAAAAGAAGAATCCCACACCCCATTTACTGTGATTGTCAGTGAAAGAGACAACACAATCTTTTACTACAACTGAGAGACAGAGACCACACCCCCTTTGCTATGACTGGCAGTCACAGAGACCACACCCCCTTTATTATGACTGACAGATGAAGAGGTCACACCCCCTTTACTATTACTGACCAAGGAGGTGCCTGCTTCACTCTGACTGAGAGGTACCAAGGCCACACCCCTTCATTATTGTGACTGACAGACAAGGAGGCCACAACCCTTTTAATAAAACTTGACAACACTTCTTTTTCTATTTGTCTCTCTATATGTCCATCATTTTGCTAAAGAGGCACACTTTCACTGTTTAAATGTCATTTTTGCCTTAAGGTTGTAAGGTGGTGTAGATGGTGTGTTTTCGGTATTTGACTCTGATTTGCTGAATAGTGTAAATATTTGGACTTTACTTCACTCAGCACAAGCAAAAAGCACTTTAGTGCCAACCAGCGGGCACAGCATATTTTTCAAAATCAGACACTTTTAATCTGTCTACTTTTCACAGATTTATAAGTTTATTTGTCCCTTTCCTGGCTGAAACCAATCTCCTAAAGAGGTCAAATTTATTCTGTGTATTCTGGCATCCATGCCAAATAAAACAAATTAAAAAGTAAATAAATATGTTTTTAATGTCATTGAGCTCTCGCTGGAGATCAATAGGGTAGGTAAAAAGTGCACCAGTATGATATGGAGTTTCTGCTTTCTATTTAATATTAACGCAGGGTTACAATTACTTTCCAAGGACTGTCCATAAAAAAATGTATGACAACATTTAAACATTCAAGTGTCAGGTCAATATAGGCTACATTGTGTTGTATGGGGTATTAGTTTGGACAACAACTTAATTTGGACAATGATGTGTCAATCTGAACTTAACTGTAATATTTAAGTCCAGTTGCTAGTCTTGTGCTAGTTTAGACTGTGAGACACCAGTTCATGTTATAATGCAATAATTCAGTCTATAATGGGTTTAAATGTCAAAGGTCAGCCTGTCAATCCCAGATATAACTTGTCAATTTGAACTGCACACTGTAATGCGTAGTATATTCTGAGCTGTAATGCTACAATCCATATTATAAAGTGCCAGTCTGGATTACACCAAGTAAATGCAGACCCAAAATTGTTTCAGTCTCAACTATAATTTGTTAATCCAAAATATAAAACAATATCCTTAGCCAGACTGTAATTTGTTAATCCAAACTATAGCATGCCTGTCCAGACAATACCATTGCGATCCAGATTTCAGTGTTCAATCCAGACTACAGCATGGCAATCTGGACTATAATGTCTGGGATATTGATTGTAAATTCACACTAGAGTTTGTCAGTCTAAATTAAAATAAGTCAATTCAGGCAGTTGTTTGTTGATCCAGACTATATTTACAGCATGTCAATTGGGGGGCTATAGTTTATACATTCAGACTATATCCTGTCAATCTGAACTATAATGTGCCAATGCAGAGAATAGTTTGTCAATCTGGACCATAATTTGTCAAACCATAACCTTTTTAATCCAGGCCATAATTTGTTGACCCAAACAATAAATTGCAATCCAGCTCTTAAACCTTTGATCAAGAGAATAAAGTGTCCTTCTGGACTATAAATTTGTAACCTTCCAATCGAGATTACTGTTTGCCAATCCAGACCTAAACATTTTTAATCCAGACCACAATTTGACACAATCTTGAATGTTAATTGTCAGGATGGATTTTGCTGGACTATAATGTTTCAATCCAGACTATAATTTGTTAATTCAAGCCACAAAACTATAGATTGATAAAACAATCTGCAAATTATCAATCTAAAACTATGTATATATGTTTTACTATAACATGCCAATCAGTACAATGGTTTTCCAAGCAAGACTAAAGTTTGTTTATCCAGATGATGGTGTGTCAATCCACCCTATAGCAAGTTTATCTATACAATAGTTGGTCAATCTGAAAAATAATGCCATCCCAGACAAATGTTTTTTTTTTGTTTGTTTGTTTGTTTGTTATATCTGGATTATGATTTGTCAATCCAGACTTTATCATTTTTAATCCAGACCAAAACTTCAATTCGAACTACAATATTTAAATCTGGTTAAATCCTGATATAAACTATAGCAGTGTTTCTCAACACTAGCCATGAAAACCTCCTGCCCTGCACAATTTTAGTGGTGTCTCAGATCTCAGCACACTTAATTTAACTAATCAGCTAATTAACAGCCTTTTTGGAATTGAAGTAAGTGTAATAGAGCAGAAAAAACACTAAAATGTGGAGGACAGGGGGTCCTCCAGGACTATGGAACCATTGAGAACCACTCAAGTACTGTATTAAATTTCAGTGTTTGGGGCATTTTGTTAATTTGAATTTGTCAATCCTGATTACACCAAGTAAACCCAGTTTATAATGTTTCTATAAATGTCAGTCCATTATTAAGGTTTAACAAAAATATTTTATGTGATTATCAACACCATGTATAATAAGTATAATATAATAATTGGAATATGATCCAGACTGTAATGTTTCAATCCGGGCTATAATTTGTTAATCCAAGGTACAAAACTACAGTATAGCTTGATAAGATGCTCTACAAATTCTTCTTCTGAATGTTCAGTTTTGACTATGACATGGTAATCAATACTATGGTTTGTCAAACAAGAATATAGTTTGTTAATCTACAACTGGTCAATACATACTATAATATTCTAATCCAGATAATAACTTATAAACACAGACTATAACTGGCCATTGCGTATCAATCTGGACTATAACATTCTAATACAGTTAAATTCTGACAGTCGAGCAGTGTTTAAGCAACATCGCACGATAAGGATCGCTCTTGTGAAGAATATCAGCATGACTGTGATGCGGTCGTAGGCACGATGGCACAGCAGTTTCACAAATGCCATTTAGTCTCAACAGATTATGATCCGTTTCTTTATTTAACCCGTTATTTTGCTCTGCCAACAAATAAACTCCCGCACCTGGTGGAACAAAGTATGCTCAACTGTCGGAGCTTGCGACTGTGTAATTTTAGTGTAATTTACAGGGGTGAAAGGGTTAAATTATTACCGGTAGACAAAAGCTGAGGAGAATAAACCATGCAGGCGGTGGAAAGTCCTGAAAAACTTACAACATTTACTTTATATTTCCACTTATTCTGCTTTAAAATATCAGCTAAATAAATTGTAAAATAAAAGATCATGGATGGTTCAGCTTCAATTCAGAACGAATTAGAAGCAGGTACTAAATTACTAAAAAGTGATGTTTAAAATTGTATATCGTTATCATGTATGTTTCCTTGCTGAAAGGGCTTCTGTGACTTGGTTTTGAATGAGGGTTTTGCCTGGCAGCTGCTCCCTCATCAGTACCGACCTACTTTCACCCATGTTGGCGACCGACAGTTAGTGTAATTAACGGTTATTAGAACACCTGCGACGTGAAGTGATACATTTTGTTAAACGTCCCATTGCTGTTACCATCCATTATCACCACTTGTGAAATGCCTCTCGCCCAATCAGATGGCTTGGTCTGAACTAACTGTTGTAGAATATATCTTACAATTAAAATAAATTCAAATAAAAAGGTGCATACAAAAGGAGATTTCGATTACATTTTCAAAATAAATTGTGGTCTTGTGGTCCGAGATACTACAGAGCATGATGGGATTTTACTCGGTATTATACTACTGGGCTTTTCTTGTATTCATGAAGTGCACTGGGTTTGGACACTGGAGCTGAGGATTAGTGTTCGAAGCGCACAGGAGCAAGGAAAAGGAAAGACCGGGTGAATGCACAGGTCTGTGTGTGTGTGAATGCACAGGTCAGTGTGTGTGTGTGTGTGTGTGTGTGTGTGTGTGTGAGGTGATAAATCCATATGTTTTATAAAGAAAAGGAGAAAGGTGTTCAAGGCAGCAGCCAGATTTTGTATGTTCACACTTCCATCATTTGGTTCAACAGAAATATTTCATAAGAATATCAATAAAACTCAACTGTGCATAATAATTATAATATGTGTGATCCCAAGAGTTGCCTTTTGAGACATCCCATAATATTCACCAGACCAAAGTAAATAAGAATAACTAAGAAAAATATTGTTCCTAAAACAAGGGAGCAGATAAACAGAATCATCTAAAGGTGTCACCATTTTAAAACGTGCGCGCGCACACACACACACACACACACACACCTTCTAACTCCCTTTCTCGCTTCATTGCAGGGCTCATATAAATCCCCTCCCCCGAGGTCGAGCCCCTTCATCCTAACACACTCGCCTTGAAACCAACTGTGCATGTGTGTGTGTGTGTGTGTGTGATTTGTGTGATTGGCAGTGTGTTTAAATCAAGGCTCCTCCTCCTGCTGTGACACAATCATCCCAGGTGGTTTTTATTTAATCTTCGATTGCCCCCATGCTGTGAAATCAGATATTGCACACACACACACACACACACACACACTACACTCCAATGCAGTGTGTATACGTACAGAGTGCTGCATTAGTTCATTTTAGTATGTTATTTGTGTGTACTAACAACCCTAGGACAGACAAAATATGATAAAGTGCTCTTGAGAGTGCTAATACAGTACATGCGAGAAAACATACTGAGGCACACATTCAGTGGAAAAAACGAGAGGAGGTGTGCTATAGGGTTCCCCAATCAGGAATGAAACATGGTGGCGTGCATTTTAGGCTGTCCGTCCAGTAAAGAAAACAAGATGAGGTGCCATATAGGCTCACCTTCACGCAAGGGAAAATGGTGAAGTGCCCTCTATGATGCCCATCCAATTAAGAAAATGAGATGAGGTGTAGTATAGGGTTACCCTACAAGCAAGGAAACGTGTTGAAATGCCCTCTAGGCTACCATTTTGGTAAGACAATTAGATAAGGCGATATATAGTCTCACCTACATGCAAGAAAACATGGTGAAGTGCCCTCTAGGCTGCCCTTCTAGTAAAGAAAACAAGATGAAGCGAGTGCCAGATAGGCTCTTCTACATATAAAGAAACATGGTGACGTGCCCTCTAGGCTGCCATTGCAATAAAGAAAATGAGATGAGGTACACTACAGGGTTCCCGTACAAGCAAGGAAATATGATGAAATGCTCTCTAGGCTACCCTTCCAGTAAATAAAATGAGATGAGGTACCATATAGTCTTACCTATTTCACCTGCAATGAAATGTGCTAGTGCCCTTTAGGCTTCCTTTACAGTAAAGAAAATAGTAAAGGTGCCGTCTACATGAACACACCCATAGTCTGAACTCATTAAAAGCAGATCATGACAACAATCACGATAATAGCAGAAGGCTTTAAAGAGAAACTAAGCAATCGAGTTGCTCCTAGTAGACACCAAGCAAGTATTTGAACAACATACATATCTTGATAAGGAGAACGTGTGAGGTGAAGTGAAGCACATGCGAGATGGCCAAAAGTATGTGGACGCGTTACCATCCTATCTGAGTCATATGTGAGGAGCTAAACTAAGTGGCCCAGTGGTACCCTTTTGCAATATGAAAAAGCAGGATTAATAGTGGAAGAATGGTTCATCTAGGTTCAGATTACCTAGAAGACATAGTGCCAAGGGAACTAACCCTTGCAAAAGAAGTAGATACTTATTGCAGCTGACCATTAGTAGCTAAATCACTGAAAAAGTGTTGATGGAGAGCTCTAGCAACCTCCTAAAGTGTTTGTTCCTTATTTTGTTAATCATCACGCATCAGTTGTGTCATTAAGCCGTGCTAATACTAAAATAAACTTCTTTACCCAATACAAGCTTTTGAGAATCAGTCTGGTTTCATTCCTGTGTGTTACTTCTCATCTCTATAAACTAATTTTATGGGTTTGTGTCCTTAAAGCTGTTATTTTTTACTGTATAATTTTAAGCACGGACGCCCAGAAAGACTGCAGCTGGTGTTAGAAAAAGATTTCAGGCTGCGTTGTGTTTTATGGCCAACTTAAATTTTTACGAGGGTGTTTAGAGAGATTACATGTCTCCCTGCAAAGGTAACACGACTACTGAGACGTGACTTAGGTGAAATGATAAGTACCATAAAAGTGCCTCGAAGTATCTAAATACAAACTTTTGGATTACTGTAAGTAGGGGACCCCCCAAAAAAATACAGCCTAGACTTCACAGGGATGGATGTTTGTTTGATGTTGCTCTGAAATAAAAAGCATAGCGGTACTGTGACGTAGCGATTAGCACACTGTGTGCATGGGGTTTGCATGTTGTAATCCATCGTGTGGCACAAGCATGCACAAATTCACAAACCACAGGCAACTTGGAAACATCCACCTGTCTTTGGGCTGTTGGTGGAAACCTAAGTACCCGTAGGAAAGAAATGGGGAGAAAATGCACTCTAGGAAAGGCGGCACTCTTTCTGCAACGGCGGAAATTAAATCTTCAACCTTGGAAGTGCAAGGACACAGTGATAAACTAGTATTACTTTTAGATTAACATCGTCCCTCATGGCAAGTCAACTGAGCAAGTATTTGGTTTCAAATGTTTAGGCTCAATCATACCTGCAACAGACGTGGAGGTGCACAGACAGCATTTTCCAGTCTCAGATGGTGCTCATTCTACACTAAGGCCAACTCATGACTTCCCAAACAGCTGCCAGAACAACGTCACTCTCTGGGACAGAACATTTTGAGGACTGCTCTGAAGAAGACCTGGTTCAGTCTACTACAGGGGGAACCAAGCCTGTGCTGCCTCTCACTTAACAAGTCTCCTTCAAGGCCCAAGACCAATTGCAGGATGGAAGGAGCTCTGCAGGGATCTGCTTGCCATGGATGTCACAGTGGCATTGGGGAGAGGTGATTCTATGGTCTGTTGGGGCCCTAGGCACAAAAAAGGGCCTGTCCAGCCAGTGTTCATCACCAAGCCTATCGACAAGAAGGTGACCTGGTATAAGCAACTGCCTGGTAAATTAGCAAGTTCTCCAAGTAATGAGAAGTTGTTGCTGTTGGGAGAAAAAAAATCTATAAAAAAAATTTAAATGTGTAATTTAGTTTACCAATAAGTAGCTAAAATTAACTTTAGCAGCAATGCCTTGAGGGCATGTTCTAATTTAATTTACTTGCATATTTATATAATTTTGCTTTTTAAAGTGGGAAAGGGACAGGAATGCTTACTGGCTTTACTTCTATCATAGTTTCTTTGGCGTTTAAAGGGGACATATTATGCATCTGGCATTTTTAGACATTAGATGAGTCTCCTGGCTTGTGTGAGTGTGGAAAAAAAACAAATGTCAGGAACTAAAATATTTCCTGTTTTGGCATAAACAAGCCAATTAGATTGTCCCCTATTGTGACCTCATATAAGAAATACCCCGCTCCCGGCTTGTTGCTCATCTCTGCTGGTCTCTGGTTGGGCGTGGCTCAGCAGTTGCTCTGTTGCATAGACAGAGCAAAATAGCAAAACATATAGTCAGATTGTTTTAATGGTTTATATGATATATATATATAATGATTTAGGAAGCTGTTTTACTGTTTTTGTATACAACTGCCATGCTAGCACTTTTAATTAGCTAGCTCATAAAACTTTTGAAGTAATTTTTTATAATTGACTCAGAGAACTAGCATCATTTGTCCCGTTAACATCCTGATATGCTATAGTCGTAGGGTTTCAGGTCTGTCATGTTCATTTTCTTTTACACACACACACACACACACACACACACACAGCGGGTCTTTCTCTTTTACCAACAGTGGCTCCAGTGTAAGCGTGTGTGTGTGAGCTGCATGTGGAAATCCCTTGAATTCATCAGCGCTGATACGTGACTGATCTTAGATCAGACCAGGATCTTTTGCCTCTGCTTTGATGCGAAACACTGATCCAAGACCAAGCTTTGTGTGTGTTTGTAGTATGTGACAACTATCCAGAAGGTGTGTGTTAAATGTTAAACTGTTGTTTGTTGTGTGTAGCCATAACTGCGAGCTGCATAGATGAGGCTTATGACTAATAATATACTGTAGTGTTTCGATGATAAGATAGCAGTGGTGATGAAAGGAAAAGGAAATAAATACATAGGAAAATAAAGAGCTAAATCACTTGTGACTAGCGTAAGCTAGCATACTAGCAGTTAGCTAAGGGGCTAGTTAGTTTAGGAGTGACAGAAGGACACGGGGGTGTTTCTAATTTGCATGTTCGAACGTCCAGGGATTTTGTGTCCTTGTCTAATGAGGATAAAAGCTGCAGTGATATTCCAAGGACATTTTAGTTTCTAAGAATTCAAACATAGGGTTTTATATATATATATATATATATATATATATATATATATATATAAAAAGAAGAATATTTACAGAAGTAATAGCTCGACTGTTCATATTTGCACATTTGGCTAAGCACCGATTAGTAGCCGATAAATAAAATAATTTGAAATGAATCGAGTGACAGTGTAATGATACTTTTTGGTGAGTGTAATAAGCAGGATAGATATACAGAGATATAAACACACACAGAGATCTGGATGACTCAACACACCTCGTTAATTACACACACTGTGTTTTACAGCAGCGCCAAAAATAACACAACATGAACAAAAGTGGAAAATAGACGCACACACACGCATAAACGATCACACTTGGCATAAACGATCTAAACAGTTGCACAATTCACCAAACACAAAGTGCTGCCTTTCGATTTCTGGAACAAATTGAACAGAGTTTGGCACGGAGGTGTGAAAAGCGTCGCCTGCCAAGAATGTGTGTGTGTGTGTGTGTGTATGCATTTATATTCACTGTGTCCATGAATAGCAAAAAGAATAGAACAATTGCCATTCATTTACACACACACACACACACACACACACACACACACACACACACACACACACACACACACAAAACCCTGTAGTCCACTGTAAAGTAGAAGTGATTATTTTGGATACTTTATATAGACCAATATAGCTTCAGGGTTATATATAGGATGATGATAAATTATTTATTTATTTATTTATTTATTTATACATATATTTAAAATGTTTAATCTGTATGCAAATTGTTTAATTTACATAAAAAAAGATTTAAATTAAACATGTAACCATATAAAGTGTCTGTGTGTGTGTGTGTGTGTGTGTGTTTCCTCTAGGCTCTTCATTTCTCTTCAAACTCTTTTCCTCAGGTATGCACCAGTAACGCCCCCTAGTGCTGATAGATGAGTAATGTACAGTATATAATCTGTATACAAAGTTCAGCTTTACATCTATTATTATTATTATTATTATTATTATTATTATTATTTGATAATCTACATTAAAGAAATAATGAAGGGGAAAGGAGGGATGGAGGGAGGGAGAGAGGACAGAAGGAAGGATGGAAGGAAGGAAGGAAGGAAGGGGGAAAAAAGAAATGAAAAGAAGAAAATAAGAATACAATAAAAATCTAAAAGAAAAAAGGAAGAAATAAAATCATTATCAAAGAAAAGTAATTATAATTACACATAATTATAAATATTGACATAAAAAGAGAAAGAAAGGGGAAAACAATCCTCGAAAGAAAGAAATAACTGTTCTGCACAAATCAGAAGAAAAGAAAATAAGATACATATAAAATTTTAAAATGCAAGCAAATAAAAAGAACATATGTACATTTATAATTGTCCGAGAACACTTATTTTTATTTGTAACATTTAGTAATGGATAGAAACAAATTTAGGAAAGACCAATAAGTGAGTGAGTAAGTAAGTAAATAAATAAGGAAAGATAAAGTGGAAAAGAAAAACAAATGAATGAAAAGAAAGCTAGAATAAAATGGGCAAAGAGAAAAAAAGAAAGAAAGAAAGAATAAATAACGTATGAAAAAATATGTAAAATAATTGTAAAAAAATATATATATATGATGAAGGACCAAGAAAGAAACAGAAAAGATATGAAAAGGCAAAAGGGAATAAAAAGAATGAAGGAAAGAACAGAAAGGAATAAGTAGTGATAATAAGTGGGTTGTTCATGTCCTGCGCACTCTGAGTGAGCTGTACTGAAGCCGGAGCATCTGTTAGTTTGTGTATTTATTTGCATGTCGACTTGTTTTGGTGTTGTGCGCAGGCGGTCGTGTGGTACTCGGGTGCTTAAAGGTGTCAGCCAGGTGGTGTGTGTGTGTGTGTGTGTGTGTGTGTGTGTAATATGTAATGTGAGGACAGACTTGTAGCTTAATTAGCGAGTCTCCTCATCATACTAATGAGTGGAATTCGTTAACTTTGGGTGACTTTGTGTCTTTTTCCCATTGAAGGTTCTCTTGATGAGGTCAACACCCACAGACAAATCTGACTCTGACATGCCCTCAGTGACAACACATGTCAAAGCAACACCCCCGTTATATTGTATTCCAAGTGCTCTTTATAATGTCCCTTGGTCTGGGCTGAGTCAGAATAGGCAGCACTCTTATTGTCTACTTTACACTCAGTTTTCACCCTGCATGATACACCAGTGACGGCTGTACTAACACTTTCTACTGTGTGTACAATATATACCTATTTTTTTTTTATTATTATAATTGACAAAATGAACAAAAATAAAGTGTAAAGACAATGTTAGAACAAAAAATTTGAAGAACAAACTAAGAAAACAAATATAGTTATATACACTATAACTATTTTTTGGACGCCTTCAGCATTCCTTTACAATGTAGAAATTAATAAAAATCAGGAACCATCATGGAGTTAGAAAGTGTTCTAAAACTTTTGAACGGTAGTGTATAATAAAAAATAGATAATATAGAAAAAAGAAGTAGGAGAACAGACATGAACAAAAACAAATAGTAAGAAATAAAATAAAACAAAGAAAGAATGGAAAAAGCTATATTTTTTTCAATAAACTGTAAAAAAAAAAGAGACACTTAAAAGCAAAATGTAAATGTAGTGACATGGGTGATTGAGGACATAAGAAAGAAAAAAAAAGGGCAAAGGCAAAAAAAGAAAGAAAGAGAAAAAGAAAGAAGCAAGGTAGAAAGAAAGAAAGCATTGTGAGAACACAAAGTATATAATATAATAAATATAATAAAAAAGCAAAATAGGGAAAAATAATGACCAAAAATTAGAAAAAAAATGAGCAAAGACAAGAAGTAGTAAATAAAAAAGTATAAGTAAAATGAGGAAAATAAACAAAACAAAATATTATAAAAGAAAATTTAGGTGCACTTTAATAAGACTATTAAAAAAAGGAAAGAGGAAAGTAAAAATAAAAAGAAAGCATGCAAGAAGCAGAAATCAAAAACACGAATCAAGCACACAGAGAAAATAAGAGAAAGGCAAAATAAAGAATAAAAATAATAATAATTAGTAAATGGCCAAAATGGAAGGGAATTATTTAAACAAATTAAGTAAAATCGAAATAAAGTGTAACAAAAGGATAATATCAAAAATAGAATTATGAATGATGAAAAAAAATTAAGATGAAGAGAGCAAGCAATAAAGGAAAAATAAAAGGAAAACGGAGGGAGGCTGGTTAAAATTAAAAAGGAAAAAGAGAAATGAGGGAAATAAAAGAAAGAGGAAGAAGAAGAAAGTAACATTAGTGTCTTTAATTTATCATCACACTGTTTGAATCAGCTTATTCAGTGACCTAACGCTGGCCACCAATGACAACATGGCTACACTTACTGGTCTCTTAGCACACGCACACACACACACACACACATACAGTGGGGTAAAAAAGTATTTAGTCAGCCACCAATTGTGCAAATTCTCCCACTTAAAAAGATGAGAGAGGCCTGTAATTTTTAAAGATTTAAAAAATCCAGAAAATCACATTGTAGGATTTTTAATGAATTTATTTTCAAATTATGGTGGAAAATAAGTACTTGGTCACCTACAAACAAGCAAGAAGCAAGATTTCTGCAATCTGCAATATGTAAGCAGCTTGGTGTGAAGAAATCAACTGTGCAATTATTAGAAAATGGAAGACATACAAGACCACCGATAATCTCCCTCGATCTGGGGCTCCACGCAAGATCTCACTCCGTGGGGTCAAAATGATCAAGAACTGTGAGCAAAAATCCCAGAACCACACGGGGGACCTAGTGAATGTTTTGGTAAAAACTCAACTTGTCGTGTTTGGAGGAGAAAGAATGCTGAGAGCGTCCAAAGAACACCATACCTAGTGTGAAGCATGGGGCTGTTTTTCTGCAAAGGCACCAGGACGACTGATCCATGTAAAGTAAAGAATGAATGGGGCCATGTATCATGAGATTTTGAGTGAAAACCTCCTTCCATCAGCAAGGACATTGAATATGAAACGTGGCTGGGTCTTTCAGCATGACGATGATCCCAAACACACGACCCGGGCAATGAAGGAGTGGCTTCGTAAGAAGCATTTCGAGGTCCTTGAGTGGCCTAGCCAGTCTCCAGATCTCAACCCCATAGAAAATCTTTGGAGGGAGCTGAAAGTCCATGTTGCCCAGCGACAGCCCCAAAACATCACTGCTCTAGAGGAGATCTGCATGGAGGAATGGGCCGAAATACCAGCAACAGTGTGTGAAAACCTTGTGAAGACTTACAGACTTACAACAAAGGATATACAGTATAACAAAAGATTGAGATGAAATTTTGTTATTGACCAAATACTTTTTTTTTTTTTTTCACCATAATTTGCTAATAAATTGTTTAAAAATCCTTCAATGTGATTTTCTGGATTTTCTTTCTTATTTTACCTCTCATAGTTGATGAAAATTACAGGCCTCTCTCATCTTTTGAAGTGGGGGAACTTGCACAATTTGTGGCCGACTAAATACTTTTTTGCCCCACTGTACACACGCACACACACACGTCAATTTCAGTTCATCAACTTAAGCACAATTGGTCTATAAAGAAGCTGTAAACACCTGCATGTGTGTGTGTGTGTGTGTGTGTGTGTGTGTGTGTGTGTGATTTCCCAGGACGTCAGTCTGCAAACGGCAAATATTTGAAGCGGGTGCCAGGTTTCTCTCCAACTCATTAAACCCGGTATTTACTCAGCACACATATCAGTGTATGTGTGTGTGTGTGTGTGTGTGTGTGTGTGTGTTTGTGCACACTCTGTTCTCGGGACATTACTTGTCCTCGTCAGCATTAATTACAGCGGCTGATGGAATTTGAGAGCATGTAAACACAACTGTGTGAATCTAAAGAGGCTCTGATTAATGCCTTAATTACTTCAATTACAGTTTTGTTTCGATTGCAACTACAACTGCTGATATTTATCATTTATCGGCTGAATATTTCAGAATAGAAAATAAATAAATAAATATATATATACAGTACAGGCCAAAAGTTTAGACACGCCTTCACTCATTCAGCGTGTTTTCTTTATTTTCATGACCATTTACATGGTAGATTCTCACTCAAGGCATCAAAACTATGAATGAACACATGTGGAGTTTTGTACTTAACAAAAAAAAGGTTTCTTCAAAATAGCCCCCCTTTGCTCTGATTACTGCTTTGCACACTCTTGGCATTCTCTCGATGAGCTTCAAGAG
>JAQMYJ010000010.1:17852439-17869773 GCA_030014305.1 Clarias laeviceps | reverse complement strand
GGAAGACCAAAGAGGAGATTTATGGATGCAGTGAGAGAGGACATGAAGTTAGTTGGTGTGAGAGAAGAGGATGCAGATGATAGGGTTAGATGGAGGCAGATGATTCTCTGTGGTGACCCCTGAAAGGGAACAGCCGAAAGACAAAGAAGAAGTTAGTTTTGTCAATTTATGTTGTTAATTTATGTTGCAGCACCTTGGTCCAAGGGGAATGTTGTTTTGTTTCAATGTGTACTGAACTGTATATGGTTGAAATGACAATAAAAGCCTACTTGACTCGATTTGACTTGGCTATGATGCCCTAAACCCTGATTAATACATTTATGTATGAAAATAACTGCTGTGCTACAACTAACTTTTTTTTTTTTTAATGTACTTCTATGATTAGTTTTACTGCACCATACTTTTTACTTTTACTTGAGTAGATTTGTAAAGAAGAAACACTTCTCTTACTCCGCTATATTCGGCTACACTCAACTTGTTACTTTTCTACCATTTATTCTACAGATTAGATTTTTTTTTATTTTTACTTTTCTACCATTTTTTACACAGTATATAGTCTTTATTTTTGCCAGAGAAATGCAGCAGGTGGATCTACCACATGACTGTGTTTCACCAATCAGACGTAGCAACTATAATAACATGACTGTGTTTGACCAATCAGCCGCAATAACAAAAACCACATGTAGGCCCGTGAGCACACAAACTGGCTGTGTAATGGGGAAAAAATCTTTAGCTGTGTTAGACAGGGAATGAACACATAAAAATGGCAGAGGCGTCTGTCTCCAGTGCTACAACAGCAGAGGATTAACACCCCTGCCCTCATATACAAAGCATGTTTCGCTTACACACATAGTACAGAATAACAGCTTCATAATGCAGTGTCTTCTCTGTCTGCCAAAACAGACAGACATTTCAGCAGATAAAAACTCGATTTCTAACCTGAGGAAACATGTCACGGTTAGTTTAGTTGTTTTATTTAATGTTGCAATGTTAACATAAATAATTAGCAAATAAGCTGGAGGCTAAAAAATATAAGTATCTTACATTTGTTCTACTGGACACAGTTTATGGTAAATGAGACCTCTTGTACATGTTCTAATGTTATTCTCCATGTTCTGAGCCATTTGGAGGGCAACTGAATATACAGTACTGTATATCTTACATTGGAAGTAGTTTACACTGTCCAAACATAAATACAGTATGTTACCTACAGTAGGTATTTGTTTTAAAAGCTTGCAAATGTGTGTTTCTTGTTCCTAACTTTGCTATTTTGTAAATATATTTGTTTTTATTCATTTATTTTTTTTATTTGGAAATGTCAGAATTTGTACATTATTTTATCATTTTGTCTGGCTGCTTACATAATTTCTAAAAAAAATATATATATATTTATCATACAATACGATGAAACAGTTACTCAGTACTTGAGTAGTCTTTTCACCAAATAATTTTTTACTATATTATAATTTGTAATATTATTTTGAAGTACAGCTACTCTTACTTGAGTGCCCACCTCTGATTATCTGTTCAATAAATGTGGAACCTAGTACAGATGATTTTGCTGAAGAAATAATTGAAATTATTTCAGAAGGGAAGTAAATATTTGTAATAGTTGAGCTGATGTTTTAGATTATCATTAACATATTTTTATGAATTTGTGTAGCTTTAACTTTAAAATGTCCTTTCCTGATATTTTCTATTTTGTCATTGAAAAACATGAACTCCTCACTGCTAGGCGTTACTTGTCTGCATGTTTTAAATACAGTATTAAATAAGAATCTCGGATCATTTTTGGTATATTCTATAAGAGTGGAGATATATGTTGATATGACAGCTTTTTTATAGGTCAAGGAGCTCTCCGTCCAAGCTGCTTAAAACACTGCCAATTTACTTTGATTCGATTTACGGAGCAGTCTTCCAGTGGTTTGTCTTAAGGTGTGTGTGATCATTATACGGGTGCTATTTCTTTTCTCTTGATTTCTTTTTTCTTTTAAGTGCAGCCACACTATATTAAACTATAACGGAATGCTGACTCTAAGAATTCAGTCGCATTATTATAAGTTGTGTGGGTCAGATGGTGATCCAATCACACTTGATAACTCTGAGAGATTACCGACTGTGGAAATGCGACTATATTTTATATTTTTAGTCTGATTATAAATACACACATGGAGAAATTTGTTTGTAAGAAAGAAATGTCTACAATGGTGACAGAAATAACTTAAAACTGAAAATAATTATTATACGTAATGTAGTATTAATAAATAATAATTAAATGAAAAGTGACTAAAGAAAATTAGACATTTTGAATTGTGATTCAACAGAATAAGAAAGAAAGAAAGAAACAAATAAACAAACTGGCCTGGAAAAATACAATGTGACTCTTTTTTTTCTGTTTTTTCTTTGCATAACCTTATGAGCTAGTCACTGCAATCAAGTGATTTTTTTTGTGGCTCTCAGTCAGACTTCTGCACCCTTCGACAGGTAGTTTGGCTCACTCGGCATAAGATCTAAATATAACAGTTAGACTATACTAAATGTACATTTGGCACCTTTTATCTGAAGCTAGAACTGTTACATATTGGATCATGTACATCTAAAGCACATGTTAGTAATGAAACAATCACTGATCAGGAGTTTGATGCATTGTGTTTAACAGAATCAGTTTAAATGCCTGACAGCTGGAGCTGTTTGCTCATTGCAAGGTCCAAACTACCTGTCGAAAGGTTCAGAAGTCTGACTGAGAGGTACAGAAATTGCTTGATTGCAGTAATCAGCTCAAAAGGTTGTGCAGAAAAAAAAAGGAAAAAATGTTAAGGATACCATTATTTTTGTCCAGGCCAGTTTATTTATTTATTTATGTATGTATATGTATACCTGGAAATGTTCTGAGAATATACAATTCCAATTATATATTGCTATATAGAGGTATAAGGTTAAACCAAAATAATATTACTTGTTTGTTTGTTTGTAATCTTATTTTGGTTTAACTCTGTACCAGAGCACTATATGCAGTAACTATATACACTATATACAAGTTGTATATTCTCGGAAACCTATATTTCATGTTATAAATTTTAAGGGCTTTATACTGCAAGGATCCTGGTGTTCTATATCCACTGTATTTCCAAGACTACTGTATATATTCTACAGTATATGTTTGTTAAGTAAGCCCTGTATATCCAGATCTGTATATTTTCAGAAGAATTTGGTGTTCAGATTTTATGTATTTAAGAACTATGTCTTCAGGGTCTTATATTCCAATTGCCCTATTTTTCCAGAGTCCTGTGTTCCCAGGATCTTACTGTATGTTTGTAGTATCCTAAATTCCTAGAGGCACCTCCTCGTCCCTGTATCACCTTGCCCCCATACTGTAGTTATTCCTATGTTCCCAGGGCCCTAGTTCCCTAGGGCCAACTGTAGAACTGGGAAACACAGGGCTCTGGGAACACAGGGCTCTTTTCATGCTTCCGTTATATGCCAAATATATTTTGGGACCATAGGATCCTGAGCACATAGGGCTCTTGGAATGTAGGAATGACCCCTATGTGACTTGGCCTTAAGTCATCTTATCCCCATGTCATCACATTCATACTGTATGTCAGCTTGGCTCTATTTTCATCTTGCACAACCTAACTCTTTATTTCCAAGCCCTATGTCACCTCCGCCCTACAGTATATCGCCTAAGTTACATTATCTTGACCCTATGTCACATCAGCCTTATCTCACCATAGCCATATATTCCAAGGGGCCAATGCTACCTTGAACCTATACTGTATAACCTCAGCTCCAAATCACTTTCAAGTCTTATCTCACCTCAGTCCTTTATCTCCCAGACCCTATGTCACCCCTGTTTATCTCATCTTAACCCTATATTCCCAGGGGCCAATGTTATCTTGGGCCCTATGTCACCTGAGCCTCATATTACCTCAGCCATGTCAGCTTAACTCTATTTTACCTTAGCTTATTATACCTAGGGCTACATGCCACCTTTTTCCTGGTCTTTATCCCAGGGCACTATGTTATTGTGGCCTAATGTCCTATTGTCCCTATATTCCCAGGGCCCTCAGTTACAGTATGTGTCATCTCAACCAATTGTCACCTCGAATTATCCCAGATCAAGTAATACACTCATCAACCAGGTCTATAACCATAGACATCTTAGAGTGGGAGTTCGTGTGTATTTTTGTTTGTGAAACACATTCCCTGTTAGCCACGTAGCTCTAGTGGTAAATTAAGCAAGCAGACTTCAGACATCTAACTTGTCTTACCTGATCAAACAAGAGGAACAATGCAGACATTTCATTTTTGGTATGAAGAGTTTATTAAAGTAAAATGGAAAATTCATTAGAACAAATGTTCAGAAGAACAAGTGAGTTTGATAATATTGGCATATCAGAGATTGGGATGGAGAAGCTGATGTAAAAACTCTGAAATACATCCTGGGGTAAAAAATATAAAAAGTAAACAATAACTTTGTGTATTTGTGTGTGTGTGTGTGTAATGTTGGAAATTGGACTGTTGTAATGCTGAAGCAATGCAGGAAAGATATAGGCTAAAGTGTTAGTGCGGGTTAGAATTATACACAGACAGCCGATCATTTTAGAAAATTCCGAGCCATGCTAATAGTTTCTAAAGTTACAAAAGGATTTTGATTCAATTTCATAGTTTGAGTCATATTTCTAAAATACATTCTGTACTTAGTAAAGCCACAAAGGAAAGGTATGATATTATTAATGCTACAAAATGTGTTTATATAAAAAAATATTTAAAAAATAATAATAATAATAATAATTAAAAGGTATCCCTTTCTTAAGAGAAATAGAACAAGAATGAAAGAAACAAGAAGTCAGAAAGTATCGTTTCATAATCAGCTTCAATAGTTAATTCATTTGCACATAGTAATCTCTTATTGTAACTGTAATTTTTCTTATGCCTTTATGGCAGCGAGATCCGATCACCACTGACACTTCCTGTTCATTTTATTCAGTGTATGATCACATAAAGATGATATAGTGTATAGATACGAATGGATACGTATGAATGAATACTCATGTATACACAGAGATAGCTGAATACTATCATGCAGGTCCCCCTAGTGCTGTCAAACAGCTCTGACACATTGAAGCATGAACTGTACACAGCCTTTGAAGATGTATTGTAACACATCTGCAACCAAGCAAGCAAGTAAGCAGCAGATCCTTTAAGTCCTGTAAGTTATGCGGTGACGCATACAAGGATCGGGCTTGTTTGTGTGGCACATCCTACAGATGCTCAAACAGATTGAGATCTGAGGAATTTTCAAAGCCGAGTCAAAACATTGAACTCTTTGTCATATTCTTCAAGGCAAAATAATCACCAGATCAGGCCACCTTCTTCCATTGCTCAGCCGTCCAGTTCTGGTGCTCAGGTGCCGACGGTAGACCCTGACGGTGTTGGACAGGGGTCACAGTGGGCACTCTGACTTCGATCCGTTGTGTGTTCAGCCACTTTCCCTCATGGTCAGTGTCCTTTTTCATGTGTATTGCAGTAGCTGTTCAGTAGGAAAATACCACATGGGATAACTTTTACTGCATATGTCTTAATGAAACTTTGTGTGACCACAACCCTGACACAGGTTTAAAGTTGTCCATCCACTTTTGGAAGGGACTAAACACTGTTTACCAGGAACACTCCCCAAGACCGGCTGTTTTAGAAATATGATCTGAGTCAGTTGTTTAGTGATCACAATGTGGCTCTTGTCAAAGTCCCTTAAGCTTTTCCTTTTTTTTTTTTTTTTTTTTGTTGCTTCCAACACATCAACTTTTAGAACTGAGTGATCACTTGATGCCTAATATATCACACCCCATTTACAGGTGGCATTTTAATGAGGATAAATGCAGGTGGCATTCCAGCATGTTTTTATTAATGTCACTTCTTGGTGGTTTTAATGTTATGGTTAATCAATGGTGATTTTGTATATATACTGTACAATATTTAACAAATACATTTACATAACTAAATAAGTATATAAAAAAAGCCAAAAAGTTTGGTAGATTTGCTGTTGTCATAAAGTGTATAACAGAAACTACTATTATTATTATTATTATTATTATTATTATTATTATTATTATTATTATATAATGATTCATTATAAAGTATTCATTATGTTCATTGTTTAGAGAGACATGTAATTTTTTTTTGTTTTACTATTTTTCTTTCTTTCAAATTATTTATTATTTATAAGGTGGAAGTTAACTTTGGTCCCCCCTTAATTTTAGATTACATAAAATGTCAAATATGCAAAATGAACAAAACTTTACACAATACTTTTTTTAAACTAAAATAACGTAATTTGATTATTATTGGTGGATGGGAAGAAAAATAAACCTGTCACCTTGGTGTGTTGTCTAGGTGATTCTGAACACAGAAACATGTTCGATCACATTCCAGCATGTTTGTTTACAGTAAACATGTTAGCGTCACAATTTTTTTTCTTTTGTAAATCCTTTAATGTAATCTACAATCTCTCAGAAACACAATGCACAAAACACACCCAGTTTGAAGATAACTTATGTGTGTATGTGTGTGTGTGTGTGTGTGTGTGTGTGTGTGTAGTAGATTTGTGTGTACTGCATGCGTGTGCTGCTTGGTACACAGACTATCTAACAAAAACAACAGCAATGAATAAGACGAATTGTTGTGCCAGTAATAAATTACATGACACACCTCAATAATGAACACAGGCCATATTGTTACTGTTATTATGGACGCATCTTTTATGAGTGCTTGACCAAGGGCTCTAAGGAAGAAGGCTGCCTATTTAGACAGCATCTATTCAGTAAGTGACACAAATTTGTAAAGCTAATAATAATAATAATAATAATAATAATCATCATAAATAATAAAAAAAAATCATTAACTTAATCCTAATATTTATTATTTAAAAAATGTGTTTTATAGTTATGCTTGTTAATACAAATATCTAATCATCCATTCACATGGCAGCAACGTATTACATTTAGGTATGTAGACATGGTAAAGATGATCTGTTGAATTTCAAACCGAACATCAGAATAGGGAAGAAAGGTGATTTAAGTGACAGGGTTGTCGGTGCCAGACGGACTAGTCTGAGTATTTCTGAAACTGCTGATCTACTGAGATTTTCACACACAAGATCTCTAGGGTTTACAGAAAATGTTCTGTAAAAGAAAAAAATATCCAGGAAGCTGCAGGTCCCCAGGCAAAAATGCCATGTTCCAGCCAGAGGTCAAAGAAGAAGTTTGAGAAGAGTTCAAGCTGATAAAAAGACAACAGTGACTCAAATAACATCTAGTTACAAACAATGTATGCTTAAGATCATCTCTGAACACACAACATGTTGACCCTTGAAGTTGATGGGCTGCAGCAGTAGAAGACCACATCGGGTGCCACACCTGTCAGCTATGAACAGGAAACTGAGGATACAGCTTGCAAGGATTCACCAAAATTAGACAATAGAAGAATAAAATGTTGGTCTGGTCTAATGAGTTTCGATTTCTTTCGCAATATTCCGATGGTACTCCAGCACCATCAGCTTCAAGGGTCATCATGTTGTGTGTTCAGAGATGATCTTAAGCATACATTGTTTGTTGCTAGATTTTATTTGAGTTACTGTTGCCTTTCTATCAGCTTGAACCATTCTCAAACTTCTTCTCTGACCTCTTGCTGGAACATGGCATATTCCGATGGTACGGTCAGAATGTGGTGTAAAGAACACAAAAGCTTGGATCCACCCAGCTGGTGGTGCTGGAGTAATTGTGCAGGAGAGATTTTCTTGGTAGACGTTGGGGCCTATACTACTACTTGAGCATTGGTTTAAATGCCACAGCCTACCTGAGTATTGTTGGTAACAATGTTCATCCCTTCCCTGGGCATCCATGTCACATAGCTAAGATCACCTCAAACAGTCACCCACAGTCACCTCAATCCAATTTCAATCTAATAGGCACCTTTGGGATGTGGTAGAATAGAAGATTTGCATCAAAGATGTGTAAGGATGAATCTGCAGCAACTGTGCTCAGGGGTTAAGGCACTGGAAAATGTCTGGAGAAAGTCCCAGGTTCAAATCCCACGACCACCAAGTTACCACTGTTGGGTCCTTGAGCACGGCTCAACTGCTCAACGACCCTCAACTGCTCAGATGTACTGTATAATGAGGGAAAAATGTAAGTTTCTCTGGATCAGGGCGTCTGCCAAATGCCTAAATGTAATGTTTCCAACACCTTGTTGAATCTATGCTATGATGAGTTAAGGCAGTTCTCACTGTAAAAGGGGGCCAGCCCAGTACTACTGTTATGTAATGAAGTTAATGAATGCATTTAAAAATTTATATACCGTAGTTGCAGTATGATTGGTAAATATATGACTTAGGCCTTCATCCCACCATTATTAATGCTATTTAGGAAGCCTTTGTATCCTTTTTTCAGATCCAACACACAGCAGCAGATGACAATTGAAAAGGTTTACTGGCTAAGTTCAGAAAAATTATCAGTCAGTTAACAAGCCATCAATCCCCCACGCACACAGTACCTGCCAAAGGCAATAAAAAGAAGAGTAGAAACAAACTAATAAACAGAAAGGTAAGGGGGTGGCTGCAGGCTGTGATAAACTGGAAGTCAAACAGTTTTTTCGTAAGGCTGTAGTATTGAACAAAGAGTGAAACATCGCTAACAGGCAAGGTAAATAACGTTTCTAAAGGCGAAGACTTTGGGGGGGTTATCAAAAAAATATCAATGACTGGCACAGAGTGACAAGAACATGATAGCCTCAGAGCATGTACCAAAATCAGCAGGAACCTGACTACATGTTGCACATGATGGGGCTGGAAGTGAATTTACAATACAACGCTACACCCAGCGCTAGTCTACAAAATAAAAATGTACAACAGTGATCAAGAAGCAGGCCACGTAGCAACACTTACATTTTTACACATATAAATAAATAAGATATACAGTAGAATGTCTTTTTAAATGTGTGTAGAAATTGGTTTTAGATTAGCTTTAGCGCTTAGGAGTTAAAGGTTCAAATCTTGTTAAAGCTGTTTGCGATGGTTTCAGACAATGAGACAAGATGGCAATGAGTCCATCATTCTTTATATAGATAAGTGCTCTTAGCTAGCCACAACTTACAACCCTGTCTCGTAGGGATCTGTTGTAGGGTTCTAATTTCAGGAGAACCCAAATAAACTGTGCTTCATCTCAGGCTTCTGTCTTAGCTAGAAAAAAGTGAGAAGGTTTTTCTTTAAAAGCTGAAAAGCTCAACACTGTTTCCTTTCCATTCTCCCTAAAATCTGCTTAGATTGATCCTTTTCTTCCAAAACATGATTTTTCCCAATTTCCACCCAAAGCTGCAAAGCCACACCCCCTTTAAAATTGTAAAACCTGCTTATTTAAAGGTTCCGTGTTTTCCTATTGTGTAGATAATGTATTGTTTCATACTTCAGACTACTTTTGTTTCACTCCTCTTCCAGATGCACTTTACTGTATATGAGCTGCTACTGAGCCACGCCCGTCCGGAAGGGAAAGTCTAATTAGCTTATTTACACGTCAGCCAATACAAAAATAGTAAAAGACAAAAAGCAGGGACATTTTTTTCTTCATGTTTTCTTTTGTTTCTACACACACACACACACACTAAAGACCCATCTATTAAAAAATGGCTAAAATTTGAATTTTGCATAGTAGGTGCCCTTTAAGTCGCAATAAATAATATTGATGACAAACTAAACTGATGCATCGCCTCCTTAAATTGGTGACCAGTTATCCATCGATTTTCAAGGACCAGGCATTCCCCTGGCTGAATGTTCACAGGATTGTCACTCAAGGACATACGGCCTTCTTTAAAATGTGTGCACCATTTAAATGTTTCGCCTCGGCTAAGAGTTTCATCGTCATACTGTGCTTAAAGTCTTCTGAAATGAGCAATCAGCTTTTCACCTTCTTTCACAAGAAATTTTATCACCAGTCCTGGTTTGACTTGAACACCCTTTGTGTAACATTTTTTTTCTTTCATTATATGAAGGAATAAATGCCTTGATGGATGTTGAAAAAAGGAAAATGTTTTTTCTGTTTTGTTTTCTGGTGTGGTCAAGCGTCAGCTTCAGCCTGAGAGGCGGAGGGTTGGATCGGCAGGTGTGTGTGTGTGTGTGCGTGATCAAGCGAGTTTACTAATGTGTGCTTTGTTTGGTCTATCAGGGAAAAAAATGGGAATGCCATGAACCAGTGAAAAAAGAGGGACAGAGCTGACAGAGGTCACTCATTACACATACACACACCTATACGCACCAGAGCATGGAAAGCGCTGATGAACATGAGCAAGGGAAAAATCACTTAAATATTGGGTTGAGGTTTTATTTTGTTTTCTATGACTAACATTAGTCATGCTGTCATAGCTGGACCAGTGGCCCTGACCTCTTCTGCCCTCTGGACTTGCCCGATCCAGCCTGATGCCCTACTTCAGGTTGGAGTTCTCATCGCACGGATACCACTCACTGCTTCTGAGTGAGTGTATGTTCTGCTAGTACTGTAGATGCATGTGACTTCTGAGAAATCATGAAGATGGCTTTAAATACAAACTTTTTTGGTTTGCTATGATGGCTTACGACTGCAGTCGGTCTGATAGTTTTAGGTCTAAAACTGCCAAGAACAGTTTTGTACCCAGGTCCAAATCAGAGAACAGTATGTAGCTTTGTGTAGTAAAGTGCACAATGACTAAATCAGTAGGGTTTTTTTATTCTCTAAAAAAGTAAATAATTTAAGACGGTCCCAAATTTTTTGAATTTTTTCCTCAGTCTGTTTCCAAGGTCATGCTCCGGGGGTCATGCCTGGTATGGTATGGTATGGTATGGTATGGTATGGTATGGTATGGTATGGTATGGTATGGTATGGTATGGTATGCCCCACCCTCTCTCTCTCTCTCTCTGGCTCATGTTCATGGTGTTCTTTTTTTATATTTTGAACAGACAAACAAAGCAGACATAAGTAAATTTGTCATACAGGTGAGAGTCATTGTGACTTACCTGCCTGTTTATCTACATTTGAAGCTGACGCTCAACCACACCCTCCTCCCACGTGCATATTTCAGTGAAGGGAGGTGAAGTGAAACCTGTCATGAGATTACTATTTTTTACGTAGAATAATATTCAGAGATAAAATTCACTATGTTTTGATTCACTAAGATTTTACAAAAAAAAATAATAATAAATAAAGTAATTCCTGAGTTTATTTGATTGTGTGGAATCTGATGATGAACACAAATGAATGAAGCCATCATACAGGAGAGGACATGTTCACTACTCTGAACATGATTTAATGTGTTACATGTGTTTAACGTGTTAATCCTTATCGTAGTGCGGCAACACGATTTGTTTATGGGCTTTGATTTCAGTCTGACCACAAAGAAACAATTTGTTTACTATCACCACATCTCTTCAGCCAATCAGAATACAGCCAATCACCTGTACCGTAAAGCCTATTAACAAACAATAGACTAGCCAGATCCTCGGGCATCGAGACTAGTTTGAATACGAGGGATTAGCAGATGTGCTAAAGCAAGCAGCTGAGGTGGGGATGATTTGCCTAAAGGAAATACAGATGTTTATGTAAAGCGATCACTTGCAAATGAGTCAGAGAAAGACATCGCTTTAGGCGTGAGCTCTGTTCCCTGCGAAGCGTTGTTGTGCCCTTTGGGCCACAGGATGTCTCTTTTGTCCTGGATGCAAAATAGGTGGGGCTTTTTTTCCCGAACGTGCCATATTATCAGCTGAACATCCACACTTACGGTCTTACAGGATTGCAGCCGGGTATTGCATAATGAACAACAAATAAATAAATAATTCATTTAAAAAAAACTTAAAAATACAATAAATTGCACAATTCAAGTATATTTATGTTTATTTTCCAGAAACACCTTTTATTATCAACAGATTATGATTTCTTTCTCAATTGAAAAAGTTATTTTGCTCTGCCAACACACATCTTATCACACGTTCTGGAATGAACTAACCACAACTGGCAGGGCTGGTGACTGACAGCTAGTGTAATTAACAATGATGAAAGTAGTTTTTCAGTACTATGTGAAGTAGAATAAACCATGCAGATGGTGAGCAGTGCTTTAAATCTCGTAAGGTTCTTTTTATATTTCCACTTATTCCGCTTTAGAATAGCAGCGTCCTTAACTTCCAGGTTCCAGGGTTAAATCACAAAAAGCCTGAAATGTGGGGTGTACAATCACTTGTTCAACACTACTGGCAGAAGTAGTGTTACCTATCAATTAGTGTAACTAACAATTATTAGAACCAGAGGAGTTTTTTGAGGGGACGCAATTCCATTATATTGTCCTCTGAAATTTTTACAAAATAAAATAATTGAATAAGAGCAAAGAACAACAAGTGGACATTAACACTAATGTGTTGGTTAGAATTAGAACAATTATAAGTTAGTCACTGATGTTTAAAGTCACATTACAAATGAAAATTCTGAAGCTACTATTAATTTCCACATTTATTTAAGTTTAAGACTGCCATTGTGCGTCAGCTTGTAAAATCTCTGCTTTACTCCTACAGCCGCGCTGGTGAGTCGATCCTACACCAAGCTGTCCAGTCGAAATTTTTTATTTGTATTTTTATTTTTATATTTACTGGAAATTCTATTCTATTCTATTCTATAACTGTTTTTTTTCACAGTTGTATAAGCATTTCATCTCACATCATACTGTGGATGGTTGTGAGTACGTGAAAAATAAATATTTAAATAGAAATTTGAATTTGAGAGGAGTGTCTGCGTGTGCCATTCAGCTTCAAAATTGCATCAGTGGGGCCAGTTTCATCACATAATACACCTATCTCAAGTGAAAATTTTAAGGGGGAACATGCCCCCTCAACCTGAATGGGCACAAACCCTCTGATTAGAACACCTGTGAAGCAGAGAGATAGTGGCAATCTTTAAGCAACGACTAAAGACATATCTCTTTCTAAGATATTTGGGTTAATTCCCTCCAGCTACCCTCCCCCTCAAAAAAGAAAAGAAAATAATAATAATAATAATAATAATAATAATAATAATAATAATAATAATAATAATAATTAAAATCCCAAGTGTTTGACTTAGTTAGTAACCTAGTAACCAGTGTAAGGATCTGTCCAATGATGAAAATCTCAAAGCAATATTGCAAGTCTCTCTGGATAAGAGCATCTGCCAAATGCCTAAATGTAAATATGAATGCCACACATAGATAAACGTCTCTGTACTGTTATACTCTATATTAGCACTTATTGTCCAATAAAATTGCTTGGTTGGAGCTAACTGTTGTATAATTGCAATTATTCTTTGCCATGTATCATCCTTTTTAAGCATAGCTGTTTTAGTATTTATTTATTTATTTTTTTATACAGTACTTTAGGCATAACAAACTAACGTGTTGATTAAACACCAAACATATTTTTAGATCCATTTCATAAAATGTAGATACAGTGGCACCTCGGCATAGGAGCGCCTCGCCTCACAAATTTTCATGTTAAGAACTGAAATTTATCAAGAAATTTGCCTCGGCATACGAAGCAATTTTGGCATACAAAACATTTTTGGCATAAGAGTGAACGAACCAAGCTGAACCGGACACCGGCTAAGTCACACGTACGCCTGGGAACTGTTCAAAACTTGTTTGCATCAGTGGAAAGCCAGGCCAAGTAAGTTCATGAAATTTTTTGTGTTTTTTTTTTTTTTTTTTTTGCATTTTGTGGAAAATTACGTGAAGACATAGCATCCAAGAATCTTAGCAATAATGGTAGCAAGAAGAAAAGAGAGCTGCTTTGTGTTTGGTTTTTAAAGCAGCTGGTGCCAAGAGGAATCATAAATCAAGGTTAAGTGATGTTTAATGTCTGTTTATGTCATATTTTACTTTATTTACATGTTTTTTTTTAAAGGTTTTGTTTGTTTTTACATGCAAAAAATTATGATTATAATGTTGGAAATTTGTGATATTGGTAATAATTTTGGGTGCCTGGAATGGATAATTTGCATTTACATTATTTCCTATGGGAAAATGAGTTTCATTTTCACCTTAAGACCTCACTTCTGGAACGGATTAAAGCACTGCGTGCCCCTCTGAGTGCCGCAGTGGTAAAATGCTCGCCCAATCATCCGGAGATCGAGAGTTTGAATCACAAACTCTCATGCAAGTGGAAGGAGTTCATACAAGCGGAAGGAGCGGAAAGCGCTGTCCTCCGAGTGTGTTACGCCGCTCCCAGTGGTGTATGAGCAAGCAGTTCGATAAAATGCGGTTGGTGCCGTCACGTGGTTCGGAGGAGGCACGTGGTTAATAGCGTTGATGTGGGAGCCCCCAGATGACGGGTTGGAATTGTCTACGACTAAGAAAATCAGGAAAAAATCCCTGTCTCAAAAAAATATATAATAATAATTGTATGAGGTTCCACTCTTACCACTCAATACAAAATAACACTGGATATACAGATTACAGTAAATACATATTTAATACAGATTAAACACCAGAAAGATTTTTAGATCCATGAAGATAAAACTAAACTAGTAAAGGAATCTGTGTGTGTGTGTTTGTGTGTGTGTGTGAGTGTGTGTTAGATATGGTGCATATCTGCCGCACTAACAGCAGGAGGAGCTCAGGTGCAGTTCTGTGTGCACCCTCACACACACACTCACACACACACAAACTGAGCAGAAACGACAGCAGCAGATGAGCTAGAAGAGTCGAACGCTGAAGCGCGAGCTTCGTTCTAACCGGGGATTTAGGGGATTGATTTTGACGCGCGCGCCTTTCAGTGTGTTCATCAATGGGACGTTTCCGGTGCTCGGGGTTTCTCTGTGACCCGTTCCGGAGTTTATTTCTTTTTAAACTGATCTGATTACATGCGGATGAACTGACCGGTGGATTTACCTGCAAGTGCGGTGAGTGCGATTTATTTTATTATCAATTGTTTTTTTTTTTTTTAAATAATGATAATAATGTACTGTATATGAGCGCGCGCGTGCGTGTCATATCCTCCTAATTGATCGAGGTATTGCGATAAATATTAATTAATATTTATAGAGTTCTGCGGCTTGCATGTGAAGTTTGGAGGACGAGCCAGAAGACTGACTGCGTCTTTTTTACACACACACACACGCACGCGCACACACACACACACACACTTTCTCCAGAGACAAGCCCATAACACCTAAAAGCGTTTGCATAAAAAAAAAAAATACAAATCCGAAGAGATTTGCATGCACGCGCTGACATTCACGAGACTGCCTCATTTATCGTGTCATTAACCGGCGGGCTCGGTAATAAAACCAGCGCGTGCACCTCGGAGCACGCGCCGCTTTAAGCAATAAAGTGCTCGTTGTGCCAGTTCTGGAGCGCGCGCGCTGCATATATGCATACATATGGATACAAAACGTCAAAGAACGAAAAAAAGGAGTGAACTCTAGTGCACCCTGATAAAGACAGAAATAATATGAGTAAAAAAAAAAAAAAAAAAGTAATGAGAGGCTGAGAGATGTGTGAGAATAAGGGGCACTGGGAATAAATGCACACTGTGTTGGGTAAGGGAACCCTGAAACTAGAGAAGATTGAAAACTAAGATACAATATATATCTTTTTTATTTATTGGGGTGACAGTGACAAAAACAACAATGGAACAATGAAGGAACGCAGGAAATAAGGGAACGAGGAACTATGGAACGCAGGAAAGTAGGGAACACTGGTGGATGTATGAAAAAAAGACTAGGAAGGAGTGGGCACTCAGGAACATTGAAAACTAAGGAACACTGGAAAAAAACAGGACAGAAATTATACGAGTAAAAAAAAGAAAAAATACTAAAGTAATAGTCGACCACTGAGGGATGTGTGAGAATAGGGAACAAGGGGATATGGAAGAGTAAATGCACATTGTTTTGGCAAAGGGGAACGCTGAAACACTGGAGACAGCTATAAGAAAGGAGATTTCGAGACTGTAACTCTAGAAACTAGGGAACGATGTGTAAAAAAATTGGGGTTATGTTGAGAAAAACAATAAGGGAACCTTGAAAAGTAAGGAACACCGGAAACAAGGGAACGATAAAAAGTGAAGAACTCAGAAAACAAGGAAACGAATACTAAGGAACACAGGAAACAAGAGACTGATGAAACCTAAGGAACACAGGAAAGTAGGGAAAACTAGCAACCAGTGGATGCAGAAAGAAATAGGCAAGTCTAAAAAGTGATGAACAGTGGACAAACTTAGAAGCATCGAAAACTGAAGGAATACACACTGAACATGCAATACACCTTCTTTCCACAGGCAACGCACACTCATTACAAACACTCTCTACCTGCAACACAACCTATTTACATCAAATATACACTCACACAACACATACTGTCTACATGGACATACACATCCTTCACTTGCAACTTACACACTCCACATTGCACACACCCTCTTTACATACAGTAAACACTCTTCATGTACAGTTTAATGAAATACACACCCGTCCCTGCAGGAAACAAGGGAAAACTGGAAAGTAGGGAAACACTAGCAACCGGTGGATGTACTGTATGAAAGGCACGTCATGGAAGTAGGTAACAGTGGACACTCTCAAGAGCAAAAATAAAGGAATGTTAGAAGCTAGGAAATACTGGAAACAAGGGAACATTAAAAACAGAGGAACACAAGTTTGAAAAAAAAAAAAAAAAAGAAACTAGGAAACAATAAAAAGTAGGGAACATTAGAAACCACTGGGAAACACGGTGGAAACCCAACTTAATGGTGCGTTAGTTGGTTCATTGTATGCAGTTTCTTAATGGAACGATTTTCTGTTAGGGCTCCACATGGAACAGTTAAAGGTGGAGGGAATGAGTGAGCTGTATCATGTACACACACAACAATCTGGATTTCTACATGCAACACAGTCTACATATGCAGCACACACTCTTTAAAGGCAATATACACTCTCTCCATATGCAACATAGACTCGCCACATGCAACACACACTTTAAATGAAATACAGACCCTTCCTACACAACATAAACTTGCCACATGGAACCTACATGCAACCCACATTCTGGACATGCAATACACCCTCTCCACATGCAATACACCTTCTCCACATGCAATACACCTTCTCCAGATGCAATACACCCTCTCCACATGCAATACACCCTCTCCACATGCAATACACCCTCTCCACATGCAATACACCTTCTCCAGATGCAATACACCCCCTCCACATGCAATACACCCTCTCCACATGCAATACACCTTCTCCAGATGCAATACACCCTCTCCACATGCAATACACCCTCTCCACATGCAATACA
>JAQMYJ010000010.1:17828310-17844402 GCA_030014305.1 Clarias laeviceps | reverse complement strand
CATGTAAATGTTCATGAAAATAAAGAAAACACATTGACAGATAGATGAGAAGGTGTGTCCAAACTTTTGGCCTGTACTGTATGTATGTCATGACATACTTAGTATGTCATACAAATATAGTATATTAGAAAATAAGTACCATGGTACTGTTAAACGTACCATGGTGCTACATATATACCATGATACACATATCATCATGTGATCTGGGTACCTATATTATAGTTACATTTCTTCTGGGAAGTTAGGTCTGTGCCAGGAAACCAACACATTAAATTGTAGAAACGTAAGAGTAACTTAAAATATATAGATATTAGCAGTGACTAAAGGTTTAGGTTCAAGGTTAGAGGTGAACTAATTAAGGAAACAGCACTGACACCACTGTGAAAAAAATTACAGGTTTATAGATTAATGTGCAAGTACTGACACGTTCGCATTTCCAAGGTAAAAGCTATTTACAGGAACCTGTTTATCAGATGCTCCAATGGCAGATTAAAGGTAGGGTTTCTGTAAGGGGATTTACATATCTATTTAAAATGTATAGAGGGTGTCTAGAAAGTCAGCACTTTGTAACAGTCTGAGGCAAGAGTGGAACTTTGAATTTAACTTTTCTTTTTTTTTGAAGTATAGAAGAGTTTGTACTTTGCTTTATTCCAGTGAGATGGACTGGATTTCTTCTGAACATAGCATTTAATTATGTGATCTTCAACATGAAAAGGCCTCCTTAAAAGATTAACAGAGCTCCTTGCAAAGGTCTTTGAACACCTGTGAACCTTTGACAGCCTTTTTTTTTTTTTTTTTAATTACACATTGGGAATTATGTGAGGTCCAGGGATATGCCGTTAGAAGCGGGTGACAACTGATGACCCAGGCTGTTGTCATTCAAAACAACCATGCATATAACAGATTTCAGTAATTATGGTCTAATTAATGCTTTGCAGCATTTTCACAACCAAATGACATTCTTCGTTTTTGTTTCCCCATGTTATGGTAGCTAACTCCTCATTTTCTCCATTTTCTTGTCTTTGCAGACACCCAAGAGAGAAAATGCTGCCCAGGATTGTGTTTCTTTGTTCCTTTTTAGCTTGTGCTAGTTTTCACGAGGATGAGAGCCCCAAGGTATCTTTTGGAGGAGCTTGTGAAATGCTATGCATCTGTGAGGAGAAAGACGGAGTGTTGCATATAAACTGTGAGGAGAGGCGCATAAACAAGATTTCTCAAGTCCAGGTACCTTCAGATAGACCTTTTCACCTAAATCTATACAAAAATGATATTGTGGAGCTGCTCCCAGAGGACATGGAGGCTTTCAGGAATGCAATCACCCTGCATCTGGGTGGTAATAGCATACAAGAGCTAGTACCTGGAGTTTTCAGTGCACTGGGCTCCTTGAAGAAGTTGCACATTAATAGTAATTTCCTGGTGATGTTGAAGGAAGATACTTTTCACGGATTGGTAAATTTGGAGTACCTCCAGGCTGACACAAACTTTATTCGGGTTGTGGAGCCCGGAGCTTTCAGCAAACTTGTCCATCTCAAAGTCCTGATCCTCAATGACAACTCCATCGACTTCCTTCCCAACAACATCTTCCGATTTGTGCCGCTGACTCATTTGGATCTTCGTGGAAACAACCTGCAGACTCTGCCTTATGTGGGCTTTCTGGAACACATCGGCCGCATTATTGAGCTTCTGCTAGAAGACAACAAATGGGTCTGTGACTGCCAGAACCTTCATTTGAAGGTATGGATCGAGAACATGCGAGCACAGTCAGCCATTGGGGAAGTGGTTTGCAGCAGTCCCGAGCATCTCAGGGGTACTCCTCTGGCCAAAGTAAAGCGTGATGTATTGTGCCCATCCCATGCAGATATAAACTTTGAAGAACCTTCCAAGTCTCTGGACATGGTTGTTACCCCTTCTACAAAGGTGCTCCAAATACCAGATTCAAAAAATGATGTAAAGATTCCCACACCGTCTCATGTCCCAAAGACATCCTGTGCACCACAGTGTTTTTGTCATAACCATCCGAACACTGGGTTCCTCATGCACTGTGAGGATCGGGGCATCCAAAGAATATCGGATCTTGGGATTCTTCAGCAAAGCCCAAGTAAGCTTGTTCTAACTGGGAACATGATAGAGAGACTGTTAAAATATGATTTCGTCACATATGACAGTTTGGAATTGCTGAATCTGGCGAACAACCAAATAAACTATTTGGACAATGAAACTTTCCTCAGTTTGAGCAGTCTTAAAAAGCTGTACCTTAATGGTAACAGAATAGAGAAGATTACTGCAACTATGTTTGTAGGCCTCCATAATCTGGAGTATTTGTACTTAGAATACAATGCAATCAGGGAGATCGAGGCAGGCTCATTCAACCCTTTGACAAACCTAAAGCTTCTGTTCTTGAACAACAACCAGCTCAGTTCTCTACCAGCACAAATATTTAGGAATGTCCCCCTGGCCAAGTTGAATTTAAGGAACAATCTGTTCGTGCACCTGCAGGTCAGTAATGTGTTGGAGCAGCTTGAATTCCTGGAACAGATTTATCTTGAGGACAATCCTTGGGATTGTACTTGTGATCTAGTCAGCATGAAGCAATGGTTGGAGAAGTTAAGAAAGGAAACAGCTGTAGGTTCCATCTTGTGCCGGAGTCCCAAAAAGGTGCTTAATTTTGAGGTCAGGAACCTAAAGCATGATGTTCTCTGCCCTGGTTTAGTCACCCATAACTCTCTGCCTTCAAGTGAATTAGGGGATGTAACAACAGAAGCACCAGATGGAGGCATACACAGCTTTTTCCGATCCTTAACGAATGCAGTTCCTCTTTCTGTCCTCATCCTCTGCCTTCTTATTCTTTTCCTTACCATCATCTTCTGCTCTGCTGGGATCATCGTATTTGTCTTGCATCGCCGGCGCAGGGATTCGAAGAAAAAGCAAACCGAAGAACAACCTCGTGAAAACAGCCCGATACACCTGCATTACAGCATGTATGGACAGAAAACAACTCATCACTTGGCAGAGAGGCATGACACAAACATGTATGATGAAGCTTCCCGTAGTCCAATCATTCAAGTTTGCAGGAACCCCAGCTATTGTTCACAGCACAAAGACTATGACACAGAGGATTACGACGCAGAGAAACCAAAACGGTTTTGCCACAGCATCAAGGATAAAGAGAATGGCTCCCCTCTTACAGGGTCAATGAAGTACAAGGCAGTGTCCCACGAATATCCTGCTGATTTTGTTTCTTTGGGTGACAAGGGATCTTTGTACAAAAACATCCTGGAGCGGGAGCGTGAACTCCAACAGCTTAGCATCACAGAATATCTCAGGAAAAACATCTCACAGCTACAGGACGTGCAAGTGCCCGGTCATCATCAAGAGCTCAAACTGATGGAGACACTTGTCTACACCAGGCCGAGGAAGGTTATGGTGGAGCAGACTAAAAATGAGTACTTTGAACTGAAAGCTAATCTACATGCCGAACCGGATTACTTAGAGGTACTTGAGCACCAGACATCTTTTAACTGAGATGCAGCACACTGTAACACTTTACTATCATACCTGCTTCGAGAGATAATACCCAAAGTGCCTTGATGAGTTTGAAGCGTCTTCATGAACATGGTCATTTAGCAGGACACAGAGGAGTGGAAGTTACTGAAAAGAAATCTTGACCTACTTTTCATAAATGTCAAATGAGGTCATTGGCTATTCTATTGACAATTTGCCATAAATATCATGTGCCATTTGTTAAACGTAGCCCCCTCCAGTCTGGTACAATAGGTCAAAATTGGCAAATTGTCACCTTTGTATTCTCTTAAAAATTTAGAGCCCTTTTTCAGCATTTTTCATTTCTTCCTTTTGAGGGAGCCCTTAAAGATTTAATGTAGAATCCTCCTATTACTCTAAAGACAGAGTAAAGACAGTAGTCCACCTTGATATAATAATCAGCATGATCATGGATTAGATTTTGACCAATCAGTGTTTCCAATTGCTTTTAGCTTCACCCCATGTCCCAACGTGACTCACATGGTATCTTGGCAAGTAAAAGGGGTACCAAAATGTATCAATGGTACATCAAATACAGTCAATAGCAAAGCACTGTAACTGAACACCTTTGGCATTGACTGTATGTGCCGTACCCTTAAAAGTTTTACGTTCCCAGTTAACGATTTCAATTTATATAAATGTTAGAGAAAGCTATTTTAAAGAAAGCTTGAAATCATTAGCTAAGAACCAATATAAAAGCTTCCTACAATATTACCATATTTTTTACGTGTGTGTTTAGAACGTTTACATTTAACTTCACAAGAAAAGAGATCATCTGTTCTACATATTTGATTTGGCACAGGTCTTTACACCAGATGCCCTTCCTGATGCAATCCTCCCCTTTTATCCAGGCTTAAGTGCATGGACTTGTGCAATAAAAATACTCCCACTTTACAAACAAGGCATTTTTCAATAGTGTAAAATATATATATATTTTTTTAGAAAAGGGAAAGGCTAGGGGTCTGAAAGTTGGCTAGGAATTGAACCAGGCTTTCCCAATGGCAGGCATGACACCTACCTCTGAGCCACCAATGCCACCGGTTCTGTTGTTTCTTTTTTCGTGCAAATAAAGTACAACTTATTTAATAAAAAATAAAATCATAAAATGTTGATCATGTACGATACTATGCAAAACTCTTGTCATTTCTTCGTATTCATCTAAAGATCCATGCCTTTTTGTATTTTAATGTAGTCTTGGGGAATACTTCTCCAGGCTTACTGAACGACTTTTTTGGCTCTCATTTTTGACAAGTCTTTTGCTCTCATTTTCAGTCCAGTCCCTGTAGCTGAGCAGGTTCAGAGGAATGTTTTTATTTGTTAAGCCACACAGTGACCTATGAATCATTCAAACATAAAAAATAAAAAAAAACATCTAACTTAAAACATGAACAAGTGAGAAACAGGCGCAGATTAAGACGGATGATCAGGCAGTTTATTAGTATACAGTACTGGTGATGCTGAGTTCTGTTGTTGGAAACAAGAGGGGAAATAGAGTTGCTGCTGAGGTCAGTGTTACATAAACAACAATTTATAAATTGTATTTTTAGACACTTTGTAGCAGCACTTTTCCACTTCTATAACTAAATTTAATTTAATATGAAGAAATCAGGGGTGGCTGAAGACTTTTGGATAGTACTGTACATTATTAAGTTCTGATTTAAAATCAGTGAAATGAACTTTAGTGTGAACTTAATAATCTCAATGCATGGCAATTCAACATGGATATACTAGATAAAGGGATAGTAATGTTAATTAGAAGTTTTAGAAGGTTTCTTCCTGGAATCGTATTTCATGAAACCATGAACACCAGGAAACTGTAATTTTACATTAAGGTCCAAACTGTGATATATTAATACCATGTTGCTAGAAATCTCCATGCAGGGAGGTGATAATTTCATAAAACTTATGGCATAAAAATTATGGCAATGCTGTTAGCATACACAAGTTAACGCTAATAGGATGCACCTTTCTGTTTGTATTGTACTTCTTCATTCAAAATGGTTTTCAAACCTGTTTTACTGTAAATTTATTATACTTAAGTTGGCTATTACGTTATGTTAAATACTTGTAAAAGATTTTAACAATTTCCTTTTTATGGAAATTGAGAACATATCCAGAGCTACCACAGTGATTCTAATTTTAAAAATTTAAAAACAAGGCACTAAAATGATTAGTACAACCGAATGCCCGGGTCAGCCAATTGATTTCATGACTGAATGTGGATAAGCTGTTGACAAAGTACAAGAGTGCAGCTAACAGTCGCACAACCTACAAGAACTTTACCTGAAAACACTGTATCTCCGCAAACCATTATATGTTTGAGATGTTCCCACAATATATATATTTTTTTATTGTATTGTTATTTTATTATTAGTAGTATTTTATTATAATTATAGAGGGTGGGAATTATATTAACATTATTGGTATGTTCTTGTATTACTGCAAACAAACATTTCACAAAACTTATAACCTAAAGTTACAGTATGTTACAGTAATTTAACCTGTTTATGGCGATATCCCTTATGGTTCCATGTAGAACCCTACAACATAGCCGAAAGGATTCCAAGTAGACCACATTTTGGATGCTAAGAAAACTTAATTACCTAATAATCCATTAATTGTGTATTGTTTTATTCTTAATAACTAGAACCTACCTGGTGCTTCAGCTATTTGGATACATGGTACATTTTTACAAAACAGGGTTCTTTTGATAATTTCATAATTAAGGATTGTCAGGCTCCTTATAGGGTTCTACATACTGTAGGACATTTATGATTAGAATCTGTTGTAGGGTTCTATATCAAGCCAAATAATGAGTCACCCATTACCATGTGAGCCAAGTCAGGAAATGTGGGTGGAGCTGAAATGAGTATAACCCATCAATCTGATGAGGAGCATCAGGAGTAGAGATACTCCTGGCACTTTTGAACCAAGCTGTACTGTCGATTTTTGGTGGAAAAATGCAATTAAATTAAAATCTAAATCTCCTTGTCTTCCATGCAGTGAGTGTTAATGATCCTGAAGTTAGGATGTAATTAGCTGTTGGTGTGCTTAAGGTTGGTTTCTCATTATACACCACTGTACCTTAACTCCTTGAACCACACCATGTTCCAATGTTTTTTTTTTTGTGGGTGGGGGGGGGAGTGGGGAGGTGGGTGTAGAGTGGTGCCAATACTTTGTACAGCAGAACAGTTAAAAGATGACCTATGCAGAAAGTGCACATGATATATTGTCAGCTTAGTGTCATTTTATGATGTCTTCTGTGCATTTTCCATTAAGTTGTATTTATTTTTTTCTGATTTAATTTTTTTGGTAACACCACAAAAAAAAAAAAAAAAAACTTTTGTCAATAGCATTGTCTTTTGCATCTCATTATAATCACCATCCCAGCATTTAATGCAGGTCATAATTTTACAGATAAAAGTATAATTGCACTACTCGAATTGCCATTTAAGCGATGGCACTTGACAATCAAGTGTAGCTACTGGTGTGTACGAGATTGAAGTATACAGTTTTTCTTTTTTTTTTTCTTTTGATTTTCATTCCACTACATAATAAAATGAACACTTTTGACTCAGCATGATCAATAATTATGCAGGGTGGTCTGAAAAGGATTCGCTGTACGTAAGAGCACCATAGCTTTATTTTGTACTGATGTAGATCAGAGTTTATTTATTCTGTATATATTTGTACATAACTGAACATTTGTATGTATGTGTGCCTTTTAATGTTGTAATGATGGATGTAAATAAAAGTTACAGTATAGTGTACAGGGGGAAAAAAAGCATCTACACGATGCTAGCACTCAATTTCTTTTCTATTTGTAATTGCTCTTCTTTAGCATGTAAATGAGAGACGTTACTGTATGGAAATATATACTAGACTAGTGGAAGTACACATCATTGACTGCAAAAGAGTTTATAGAAATAGTTAAAGGTTTAAAGGCTAAGAATAAGCTGATTAGGTTTATGGTAATGATAGTATCATTTCAGGTTTTATGCCCACTCACATGTCTGCCTGACTTGAAGAAGTTGGCCGGATAAAGATTAAATTTTGTGGTAAAAGAACTCCAGCACATTAAAATTCACTTATACCACGTTAGTGCTGTTATTTCAGCATTAAAAAATATTAAGCTTAGATTTTCTAAGTATTATCTATTGGTGCAAGTGTTTGTTTAGAGTGAGCAAATGGGTTATTAGAAGATTGGAAGTAGGTTATTAAATCTGACACATAGCTGTTCATTACATCACTTTTATTCAACATTTTTATTTTATTTATGGTGCAGGTTAAACGTCAGGCAGATATGTAAATACTGCAAAACTTATAAATAAAATTCTGTCCAGTGATCGGTTTAAGACACGCCCACAGCAGTACACTGTCAAAACTTGTGGCTTATAATTTGGCACATAACTGCTCATAACTTCACTTCTACTCAACATTTTGATGTAATTAATAGTGCAAGTTTAACTTCAGGCAAATAGCTAAGTACTGCCAAAGTTTCATTAAATTCTGTCAAGCCAGTTTTTCAGGATGCTATGACATCTCTGGCTGGACAGACATACTGTACAGACAAACAGAACATTTTCTGAGCCTGTTTTCGGGTCATCCAGTGTATGAAACAGAAAGATGTCAATGAAAGAGCGATTTCTGACAAATGTACATACAAAACCTTTCTTTTATTTACATGGATAGTAACATGCCTAACTACTTAATATCAAACAGTATAACAATATATTGCATACAGTGTAAATGTTTCCAAGCTTGCTAACCAAATTGGCCAGCACTAGTACACTGCTGTTTTGAGGTAGCTAGCTTTGTTAGCTAATAGTAAGGAGATTAAAATCAGTCTTTTATGCTACACATTGCCAAAGAAATGAACACAGTTGTTGATTAAAGTTTGCCTTTGTCTTTTTAAAAAAAAAACCTGATCAAATTAATATTGAAATTAATCATTTTATTATTTATTAAAATAGCTTGCTAGTAAAGCCGACTACTCGTTAAGTATGATATGCATACATATCTCTGCTGGCTTTATCAATATGATACAGTATGTTAAAATTATGGCTTTCTGTCAATCAGCCATACCTCATTTTAGGCACCTATTTATTCACACACACACACACACATACACACGCACACACACACACACACACACATACATACACACACACATACATCAGAGAGTGCCATGGTACACGTGAGAAATTCCACATTGTCAAAGGATTCAGTCTTATTTTTGACTGGTGATCATCCCTGTGAGTAAATGTTAGGTTGCAAAGCCGATGCTTAAACTGTAGTAGCACTGTTTAGCATATTTTAACTAGCACTATGTTTTGAAGTATTAACTTTATTTATTTATAAAATCTTAGTGCCATTGTAAAATGCTTTCACGTCTTTAATTTACTTCTAATATCTACAAGATTTTCAGCTATCTGTTAGTCCACCAAGACCACATCATGATCTTGTGAGAGCTAGCTTACATGATGAAGTATGACAGTAATGCTAACTAGCAAGAAATTATCAAGCCTGTCAACATTTTACATCCATGTCCATTCTCTTTGTTCTAAGTGACAAGTTAGCATGTCATGAACCTTATTTATTTTTGGACCTGTCTGTCAAGCTTCCGTGGCATTTACTTTTTTTGTCCTTTCAGCTTTTAGCGTGTGTTTATTTCTGAGGTAAGTAATCTACTTTCTATTGACAGCATGTTAGTCACATTCTGTGTTCATGAGTCAGGCTGAAAAATACTAACTGTTTTTTTTTTCTTATAATTTGACTCTGAATGACCATTTTTCCTAATTATATCCTTCATAATTAGCAATACATACTAGCAAAAAATTACAACCATGTTTTTAGCATTTGGTAGTGTAGACTCATACATTTTAGCAGACCTGTGCTAGTTTGCGTCCTTGTTTCTTTGCTAAAAAGATTCACCATCATGGGTTTCCAGCCACAGTGTAGAAAATAAACATTGTTTTGCACTTAGCTTGTCAGGAAAACATCTTCCTTTCCAATTTACATCCATGCGCCGGTGCATCATATTAATTATTCATGTCCTTAAAAAATGGAGATGAGATGGTTATGCATGCAATTATAAATTTCTTTACATTTCTTTTTTTGCATTATATTACATTAAGCAATTTCCTTAACTATAATGAACACTATAGTCATGTTTAAAAGTTCAAGAGTGCACCCTCTTTTAATTCTATGTTTTTATGTAAAAACATAATTAGGCAAATACAACCTTAGACAAACAACATGTTGTGCCATTATTTATTTAACAAAATGGAGCCAAAAAGAAAAAAAGGAACCCCATGATTCAATAGCTTGGAGATCCACCTTTACCAGCAATAATTTGAAGTAATAATTTTCTGTATGATTTCAGTCTCTCACATCATTGTGGAGGAATTTTGGCCTCATCTGTCTATAGGACATTGTTCCAGGAGCCTTGTGCTTTGTTCAGATGCAGTTCTGTGAATCTCATTTGTGCTTCCATGCTCATTTTAGACAGAAGAGGCTTTCTCCTGGGAGCCCTTCCAAACAAACCCATACTTGTTCAGTCTTCTTCTAATTGTGCCGCCATTGACTTTAAGATTTAAAATGGCTTGTACGGTTGTACGGTCTGATTTGGTAACTCCTGCATTTATCGTATTACTCCGAGCATTGTATGGTCTGACCTTGGGGTGAATGTGCTGGAACGTCTGCTTCTGGGAAGATTGGCAACTGTCTTGAATGCTTTCTGCTTGTGAATAATCTTTCTCACTGTAGAATGCTTAACTCCAAATAGTTTGAGAATGGTTTTATAACCCTTTCCAGATTGATAGTGCAGCAATAATTGCTTTCTCTAAGACCACTGCTTATATCTTTCCCTCCTGGCACTGTGTTAACACATACCTGAATGCTCCAGATTAGCAAGCTGCCAAATCTTCTGCTTTTCTAGAATTCTTCATAGCTGCTGATGATCATTAAATCAAGGGCTGATGATTAGCTGCACCTAAATGCAACTTACCCTCGTAAATCTTGTAGATGCAGAAAGGGTGTATTCATTATCGTATTATTATTATTATTATTATGTAATTTAATATATTATGTATATTATACAAAATATATAATGTTATTTTTAAAATAAGTTACAGGTTGTATTTGCCTAATACAATACCTGCTATCATCAGTTGATTTATATTATTGTCTTTTTTTAAAAAGTAGTTGACATGACTATATATATTAAACTTAAATATAAAATTAACTCAAATAAATGACCTCAATGAATAAGAATAATATTTGTGTGTCGAAGAGTGTATTAACCCTACATGTACTGTACATACACTAAGCTGAAGCTATTTAAACATGAACAAGCGGGAATGTTTACATTAGCTCAGAGCAGTCACGGAAAGTTTGCTGACTACTTTGTTTCTTGCATGTGTGTGTATGTGTGTGTGTGTTGGTTGGGGGGCAGGGGAGGGTGGACAGTGTGTGTGTGTGAGAGAGACAGAAAGAGAGAGCTTATACAGTATGTTCATTGATGCTATCAAAACATAAAATACTAGACACACCTACACCAAGTACGTTCCTTTAAAATCTGGCCACTTACATCCACTTTTATTTATATGGAGTGTTCATGTCAAAGCAGAACTTTTTTGATTGTGCAGTATAACAGAACACAGTTATGAGAACTTCCTTTATTTCTCTATATATCCCCCTGCTACACTAATGCACTTATCCCAGCCTTTCACCATCAAGGCAGAAAGTTTTCTCAGTACACCGGAGCCATGATCTTACTGCCTGCTTCACATCTGAAATGCTGGCCTCTCAGGAACTCCTTTAATGGTTTGAAAATGTAAATACTTTGTAAAAGGTAAAGAAAAAATAATAAATATGAAAAAATTGCTTGGTTGTCAAATTTAATAATTATTACATATATATAATTTTTGATATATTTAGTCAGAAGAGATTTTTAAGAAGAATTGAATGATAAAATAGGGTAGGACTTTTTTTTATTTATTTATAATTAATATACTAGGTATTGCTTAATATTATTGTATTGTACAGTGGTACATTTAAATAAGGAATTTAACCAAACCCCTATAGATATGCATGTATACACATGAGATTTATGTCAGTGTTGTTTAATTCCACTGCTCTGTTACCATGGCATTAACACACACACACACACACACATACAAACACACTGTTTTGTATTTGCTTTTTAGGCATGTTTGAACACAGATCCACATTCCTCAGTGCGAAGCTGACTGACGGCAGAGCGGCAGGATTAAAGTAACCTGAATTTAGGAATGATCAAGGAGCAGTGTGTGGGATTAATCACAGGCGTGTGTAACCACATCATTTGAAAAAGGCCTTAACAAAACAGTAATTAAAAACTTAGCATCTGATTAAGAATGTCAGCATGATAATCATTCAGACACCAGTGACAGTGTTATTCATCAGATTTATTAGTTTTCTGTTCTTGGGATTTTCTTTCAGAATTAATTTTCACAGTTTACTTAATCTAATCTAATCTAATCTAATCTAATCTATTTGCCAAATTACATTTAAACTACCTTGATTAGATAAGGCAGCAATACATCTGGAATGGGTTGCCAGTCTATCAAAGGGCATCTCTTTTGCATTCACATATCTTGCTAATTTGTTTTATCCAGTCTACTTACTTCCAGTTTTTAGGGAGTTAAGAGGCAGAAACTTGAGACATCTACCCAAGCACAAGATTAAACCTCAGGCACCTGAAACTGTGGTATGCCACTGTACACTGTGTTTTCTTTGTTAGAAAAATTTTAGAAATTAAAAATGATGAAGTTATATATAAAAAAATAATAATAAAGAGCATTTGCCAACCAAATAATAAAATAAAATAATTTCATTAAAATTTTCAAATATAAACCAATAAAAAAAACATAACAGAACATAAATAAAGATTATGCAAAAGCTAAATAAAAAAACTTCTTTAATAGCAAATTTTACTTTAGCTAGTTATAAAATAAAGATAAAAAATTAATAAAACAAAAAGCTATTAGGGGTTTAAAATACAAATGTAAATAAATTACAGAACATATATAGAAGCCAATTAAAGAAAAAAGTTCAACAAAACAAAGAACATTAGTAAATTTAAATAAAGAAGTTGAAGGTACAGCAAAGCTTAAACATTAGGAAATTCAAATTAAACAATATTAAATGTTACAGAAACAAATTTACATAAGAATTAGTTAAACAAAAATGTACAAAAATAATAAAAAAAAAAATAAAAAGCAATTTTTTTATTATTTAAAAAAAAAAGTAAAAGCAAATTTAAGACATTATCAATCAAAATAAAAAGCAGTGAACTAGCCATTTAAGATGAAAAAAATATCAAATTTATGTAAGAAAACACTATAGTAAATAAGAAGATACACAAAAGAAAATAAAAAATGTAGACTCAAAAAAACATTATGTGCAATATTTTTTCATTTATATTAATGTTAATAAAACAAATACTTTTTAATAAAAAAAAAGGTTGAACTTAAATAGAAATAGAAGAGAAATAGAAACAAACTATAGAAAAAAAATATAAACATCCAAATCAAATAATAATAATAATAATAATAATAATAACCACAACTTGGCTATTTACCATTTATATAAAACAAATGTTTTATAGTACTGAGCATAATGTAGGTCTGAAGTGTTTCTGGAGAGTTAGATTCTTTTCTGCTTGTGTAAGGATTCCCTCAGTTGAATAAACTTCTCAATTTTCATGTGATTTAGAGTTTCAGGGCTCGCCAGAGTTTCATTCCATCCTTCATAAACACAACACCATGCTTCTTTGTTATTCTGGGCATTTTTATTTGGGACAGACTTCTTATTTTGGAGGCAAATATTGAGGACAGTTTCTTTTGAACATTATTTAGGACAGTGCTTTCCTCTAGACATTATTTTTGGACCATATTATAAGTAAATTATGTAATTATTCTTTTGGATGTTCTTTCTCAACACATAAAGAAATACTTAAACCAGACACTTTTTGTGATTGTGACATTTTTTATTTGCACATCTTGTTTTTGTTTTTTGCTTTTGCATGATTTAGGTCATAATTTTTAACATTTTATATGTCACTGTCATTTGACATTTTTCATTAATAAACATTGCTGATGGAAACTTTTACAAGTTTTCCACTTGCATTATGATTTACAATGATTCTAAAATTGATTTAAATCCTTTTTCTCATTATTCTACACAGAACACTCCATAGTGAAAGCACAAACAATAGTTTGGAGTGTTTTGTGAATTACTTTTTATTTTTTTAAAGAGCAACATATCTCATTTATGTTAAGTATTCAGGCTCATCACTTAGTACTTGTTCAAAGCACCTTTGGAAGCAACGACAGCCTCAAGTCTGCTTGTGAATGATGCTACAAGCTTGGCACACCTTCCTTTTGGAAGTTTCTTCCATTCTTCTTGGCAGAAGCATTCAAGCTCAACCAGTTTGGATGGTCAGTGTCGGTCCCCTGACATTTTCAGGTCTCTCCAGAGATGCTGTACTGGGCCCAGTTCCAGACTCTGGCTGGGCCACTCCAGGACTTTCACAGAGATGTTCTGAAGCCACTTCTGTACTTTCATGCTACGGATTGTTGTCTTTTTGAAACATAAACCGTCAACCCTCCCTGAGATCCTGATGACTATGGAGAAGTTTTTGGCTCATTATGGCTCTTCTGCTGTTTCTATTTTTTCCCCTATACTGACTAATCTCCCAGTCCCAGTTGCATACAAAAACACAGCATGATGCTATTACCACCATGTTTGACTGCAGGGATGGTTTTAATAAGGTGATCCTAAATGCTCGATTTCTTGATTACAAATAGTTCAATATTTATGTCATCAGAGCAGATGTTGTTTCTGTCTAAGAGTCATTTTGCTTTTTGGCATTCACATCAGGTTGTCATGTACTTTCTGCCTGACTTCACTCTCATATAGTCCTGATTGGTCTAACCAAGGCCCTTCATCACTGATTACTCAGTCTGGCTTTTGGGCCAGACCTGAGAAGATCTTGGTTGTTCCGAATTTCTTCTACTTGAGAATGATGGAGGTTATTGTGCTCTTGGGTGTTCCCTTTCAAAAAGCTACACTCGATGCTGCGTGAAAACACTATGGGAACATATTTTTGTGTTACCGGTTGTGAAGCATGTGTGTATCAAACACGCCAAATTTTGGCTATATATAACCTAGGTCAGTTGACGTCATCTGATGAAGTGTACCTGTAGGTTATAAATAGGAGTGAACCGGAAACATCCTCAGGTCTTTTTGTCTTCAGGACTGCATTGTGTTCCCGTGTGAGTGTGCAAACGAGTTTAAAAGAGTTAACTCACCGATATGGTGGAGTTTGTTAGGAGATCCGTACCTCCGCGAGATAGATCTCTTTCGGAGCGCAATCTCCACACCTTTGTTTCAAGTGCTTCGCGCGCGGCTCGCATTCTTTAAAGAGAAACCGCGAGCCGCGGCGCATTCCTGGGGTTAAACAGTGCAATCTGGCAGACGCGCACGAGACGGAATTCCCCCTTTCTCTCGCGCTCTCGCCGGATCAAGTTTTCCGTCCACTTCTCGGCGCTTCTTGTGAATGGACAGGAGAGACCTACTCTCGCTTCCGCGGGTATGGAGGAGTTACTGCAGGTAACTAATGCATGCGATCGAGCGATTGCATATCGTCTGGGCTGATGGCTCTATTTTGGCCCTGAAACACTTCCTCCAGCAGTTGAGAGGCTACCATGTCCTAGTGTGGGTGGACAATACTACGGTAGTCTCGTACATAAATCCCCAGCGCGGACTGCGCTCGCGCCACTTGAACAAGCTAGCGCACCAGGTTCTGCTTTGGGCACGAATGTTTCCTGCTGAATTGTTTCAGTGCTGGAGTTTCTGCAAGAAAAGTTGTCCTCGGGCTTATGCCCTAGTACCCTCAGAACGTAGCCGCCATTTCGGCTTGTCATGTTCTGACTGATGGGGTTTCTGTGGGAAAGCACCCTTTAGTTTCCCGTTTATTCGTGGAGTTAAACGGTTGAAGCCCCCCACTAGAGCGACGGTCCCCTCTCGGGACTTAGCGATTGTGCTCGAAGGTCTGATTGACACCCCTTTCGAACAACTAGAGTCAGCGCCTGTCGGCACCTGACCCTTAAGATGTTTTTTTCTTAAAGGTTACTTCTTTGAAGAGAATTGGAGATCTGCAGGCTTTGTCAGTCCCCCTGATCTTGCCTAGACTTTGCCCCTGGGCTAGTCAAACCTATTCTGCATCCTCACCCGATCTATCTTCCGAAAGTTCCATTCTCGACCATGCACCCAGTTGTCCTCGAAGCCTTCTGTCCTCCGCCTTTTACAGCTCTGGAGCAGGAAAGGCCTCACTTACTGTGTCCAGTACACGTTCTTCAGATTTACGTCCACCGCACTAGCCAGTGGCGTAAGTCAGAGCAGCCTTTTTTATGCCAAACGCTGTCACTGCGTGACTGGACGTCCTTTCAGACAAAATTGACCTGAGGATGTTTCCGGTTCACTCCTATTTATAACCTGCAGGTG
>JAQMYJ010000010.1:17815975-17828210 GCA_030014305.1 Clarias laeviceps | reverse complement strand
ACACATGCTTCACAACCGGTAACACAAAAAGATGTTCCCATAGCGTTTTCACGCAGCATCTCGTTCCCGCTTTTTCAAGGAACAGGGTTACAGCAAAGTAACCCGAGACGTTTTCAATGCTCCATAAGTTTCCTTGTATCTTTCCTCAGATCTGTGAGTCCTTAAATGGACAGATGTGTACCTTTTCTAATTATATCCAATGACGTCATTTAGGCACAGGTGTAGTATCATCTCAAGGACATCAAGGAAATGTATTTATTTAGTAATTTATTTTATGAATTAACAAAACACTCCAAACACCTGTTTTTACTTTATCATTGTGGAGTTTTGTGTGTAGAATGACGAAAAAAAATAAAATAAATTTAGGTAAGCATGAAAAGCTTTAAAGTGTTTAAAAATTTTATGTCTGAATTTTCATTTATTTTAGAACTATTATGACTAGTAATTTTTTTAGCAATTGTAATTCTCCCCAAAATACAAGCCACAATTTATTTATTTTTCCTCAACTGACCTTCGTTTTTGTTTGTGTCACTTTTCTCTGTCGTTTTTTTTATCGTTATTTATTGTTTCCCTCCTCTTTTTATCCCTTTTGTTTTTGTCCCTCAACTGACCTGCTTGTTTATCACCTCAAACGTTTTATTTAATTTGCTTCTTTTTTGAGGACAGAACTTGTTAAGGACCCACATGGATAATAAACGTGGTGGGGAGACATCTTTGTAAGATCTGCGGGATGGCGACGGCATGAAGTGTGTTTACGTCAGAGAGATGGTTCGTGAGAGGGAGAGAGAGACACGTTTTGACAGACAGGAATCCTGATCATGTCCTAATTTATCTTCATGACACGCTCATGGTGAAGGAACTTCCTGTCAGCAGGCATGGGCAGAGCAGCATCAGAGAAAGAAAGAGCGAGAGAAAGATACTTTTTTTTAATCCACATTGTTTTGTTCTTTGTCCACACTGTCATTGTTGTCCTTATTTGTCCCTCCTGCTTTGTCCCTCAGTTGTCATCCTTTTTTTTGTCATTCTTGTTTTTTGTGTCTCAACTCTTTTTGTTTACCCCTCAGTAGTCCTTCTTGTTTTTATTGCTCTTATTTTTGTCGCTCTTTGTTTTTTCCCTTGATTAATTTGTTTTATTTTCTCCCCTCTTGTTGTTTATCATCAGTTAGCTTTCTTATTTTTGTCCTTCACTGTTACTCTTGTATATTTTGCCTTAAGTATCTTGTTTCTTTTCTTTCCTATTTTTTGTCATTGGATTTGTGTTTTTCTACCTTAATTTGACCCACTTCTTTTGCCCTGCTCTTGTTCTTTTAATCAATTGTTACTTTTGTTTTTGTCTCCAAATTGCATCTCTTGTTTTTTTCTTTTTCTTCTATTGTCATTCGATTATCCTTCTTGTTTTAAACCCCTTTTGTTTTTTGTCCCTTAATTCTCCTCCTTGTTCTGGCCATTGATTACTGCTATTGTCTGGGTCCCTGTTGTTTATCTCCTTGATTGTCATTGTTGATTTTGATCACTAATTATCATGCTTGTTTTTACTTCCAGATTGTCCTTGTTTTGTTTTTTTGTGCCTTTTTTGTCACTCTTGTTTTTCCAACCCCAATTTTCCCTTGTCGTTTTCCTACCCCGATTATTGCTCTCGGTTTTATTCCTTGAATTGCCCCTCATGGTTTATTTTGTCCCTCAACTGTCCCCATGGCTGAACTTTTTTGCAGCAGGAGACGCTGCATCAGTTTATTCGATTCTGCGGAGGAAGGATCTGCTTATTCCGGATTTGCAGCCAGGAAGCTAAAAATAGCTTCACAGTGGTGAGGCAGAGCGGTGGAGGTGAAGCAATGGAGAAAAAAATGGAGTGATAGAGAAATGGAAGGAGGAAGGGAGCTATAGTAGAAGAATAATGGGATGAATGACGTTAATGTGAAATGCTGAGGTTTAGGGAAGACTGACAAAACACTTGTGCTTTCCTTCTAAAAGTACTAAAAGTCATAAACATGAAGAATGAATGAAGCAGTGTGATGAAATGACTCAGACTTCAGAAGCCACACCTTTTTTAGTGAGAGTGTAGCCACAAAGTCTGCCTTCTTCAATGAGACTGTAGACAAAAAGGCCACACCTTTTTTACTGAGACTGACAGGCGCATCGTCATACTGCATATTAATCGTGCCTGCATAATACTTGCTTCCTGTATTAACAGAAAACCTGCATATTGAATAGAGTAAGTTTGAGTTAGTGTTCCTTTCAGCTACACAAATCGGTAATTTGCTTTTTACAGTTTATCACGTCCGATCCGTAGGTGTGTGTTCTGTGCTGATAAACTTTTAAATAAAATCGATGATGTCTTGCTCATGGCAAATTCGGGCTGGTACAGACTCGAGATCAAACGCAGACAGAACTGATGTGGATCCAAACAGGCGGAAAATTAGCCACTAACGTTGACATCTGGAAAGAGAAATATCCCAAAATACAGCAGACCCTCGGAGCGTGTCCCAGCCTCACAAAGCACTTCTTCACATAACACAGAAGCAGAATTACTGAGATGTGAGGCATTGGAATTGTGTCGGTTCTCATGTGGAATTTGGCCCCAAGCAAAGTAACTGAGAGAGAAAGAAAGAGAATTTGTCATTTCTCAGCAACTTCAACGACCGACCACAACATTTCTCAATTGTCGCCAAAATTGGAAAAGAAACGAGTCAAGATCAAAGAGACGAAGCGAGTGACATGCCAAATCATCTCTGCTGTGCATTTATGTGACCATTCTGATTAGCATTCAAGTTAACATGCTGCAGACACTGCGTCACAAAAAGGACACAGAAAAACAGGCACAGGGTGTTAGCTAGCTAAAACCTAACATACTAAAACCTAACATACTTGATCATTTCTATCTTTGTTTCTTTCATTTATTATTTTTTTGCTTCCTTTTTTATGGCTTCCTTTTTTAATCAGATTATGGCTAATTGCATGTGTGTGTGCCCTGCAATGGATTGGCACCATTTCCAGGGAGTACCCCACCTTGTGCCCAAAGTAGTGGGATAGGGCCCAGCCACCCACAACCCTGTACAGGATAAATGGTATAGGTGAAGAATGAAGGGTGCAGGGTCACAGGGGATCTGAAAAAGGGGTTACTCCCTAGATAGGTTGCCAACACACTTAATCACAGGAATATTTTGATTTCTTAAACACACACACACACACACACACACACACACACACACACACACAAACACCACATAGTTTGTTTAGAGCAGCATTTGTCACTTTCCAGGTGCTGCCAGTGAGTCACAGGACGTGCTCAGGTTCAGACACACCTCCGAGACTTACGCCAAAAAATTCCTCCAAGACAGAATACAGTGCACAGAACACACCCCGTTATACAAGTGTAGGTGTGTGTATGTGTGTGTGTGTGTGACTAATAGCACCTTTTAGAGCCTAAGGGGCTTGACATCAGAAACTGCATACTTAACTGAAACTAAACCCAAATGGCTCTCAGGTGGGAACCCTGCCCTGCCTAAACAGTACCCTACTCTATAGTGCACTTTGAGTGTCACCTATGTATGTCATTTGGAATAATGGTAATGGGAGCTGGTGTGTGTGTGTGAGATCGACAGCTTAATAATTATCACCAGCCTTGGAAAATATGTGTTAACTCACACATTGGTGCAACCATCAGCAAAATATCTTGCTTCCATTTATAGCAGTTTATTCAAATGATTGTGCCATTCTTCATCAATGAAGTGCGCTGCTGTACCTGAGTATTTACTCATGATTTAAGTACTTGATGGTAGCTCAAAAGATGGGCTTTTAACACTGATAGCAAGTCACTTCATGACAATTCACTTAACAGTAGTCAGTTTCCTTACTTTAACTTTGAGTTCATCCAGAGAACTTAAATATATATCTTTCTTTTTTTCCCCACAATGCAGGTCTACAGGTGAAACTGTATTTTCTCATTATGAGACATGAAGACTTCTAGAAGTTATAAATGTGCAAAAATAAACAGTCCTGAGAACAGTTTTTTTTTTTTTTAAACTTTATCCCCCCTTTTTCCGAATTTTTCCGATTTTCTCCCCTTATTTCTTTGTAGTGTCCAATTCCACCAAGTTGCTAGATGTTCCCACATTAAGCTTCTACCGCCAATCAGTCGGGAGGGCCGTAGACCAACCCACGTGTTTCCTCCGATCACCGGGCATTGACCATTTTTTTTCAAACTGCTCGCTCACGCGCCGTTGGGGGCGGCGTAACACACTCGGGGGAACAGCGCTATCCGCTCCCTTTGCCTGCGCGAGCTCACAGACGCCCCTGATTGGCTTGTCATTAATGTGGGAGCACTGAGTCCCTCTCATCCCTCCCCCCCTGAGAGAGCTCGGCCAATCAGCTCTCTCTAGGCCTCCGGCCTCCGGCTGTGAGAGGTAACAGCATCACCCGGGGATCGAACCAGCGATCTCTGGATGATAGGGCGAGCGCTTTACCGCTGCGCCACTTGGAGGCTCTGAGAACAGTTTCTAAACCACAAAGACTTGGGAAGTTTCCGTTTGCCCACCATTTTGAAATTTTCACTTCTGATTGGAACATGATCAGTCTCTGCTCATGGCACTTTCTTTATACTGGATTGGTTGGGGCCAATACTTTGTACAGAACAAATGATGGAATACAGTCAGTAAATGTACACCTGCAGGGCAGATGGAGCTGATAAACTCAATGTATTGTCCTGATATATCTCTTCATCCATGAGTCGAAAACACTGATTAGCCTTGATGACCCTTTTCAGCTTGGTTATTTATTACATTTAAAGACAAAGTTGTCCAAAATTGTGGACACAAACATTTTAACAAGCACTATGAAGATTAGCGTGCACTGGAGTATGTGTGTCGTTCACTCGCTCGCTCTTTTTATTCTTCTTCCTCTTCTTTCACTATTTTCTAATTGAAGAAGCCCTGGAGTGTTTTGTACTTATTCAAGCGGGAAAAAGTCACATTTGCAGCACTGATGAATACTAGAGGAGTAGAAAGGCAAAGGATGACTAACTCTTGTGTGTGCGTTTATATGTGTGTGTGGGGTGGGTGGGGTTGGGGGGTGGACTGATATACATGTGAATGCACACAGAGGTTGTGTCTGTGTATCTGGTTCGGTCAAGGGCTAGGGTTACATACGTGCATAATTAACATGTGTGAGGAATCAAAGAGTGATCATGATGGAAAGCACCTCTCAAAGACGCATCCACTGTTTGTGTTAGGATGTTAGGGATATTTTATTAATGGGAAACAAAATACATACGTATATAGAACTAGAAATAAATAATTATTAATTTTCATGATCTGAATAAGAAATAAGGATAAATACAATTTAAATGATTAAATATAGCCCAGGCAGTTTTCTGGGTACGGGCTCAAGAGAAGGGGGTGGGTGGTTAACTGAATCAACATGACAAAATGGCATTTTAAAATGACAGTTATTAAAATCAGTGAGCTAACCTGGCTAGATTTGCATTGGAATACACTGGATTAGATCTGGATAGTCTGGATTAGATCTAGACTAGATACTTGACTAGACTGATTGCATGGCACATTTGAAAGACTACTGGACTGGGGGTTTGGTTTGGGCCTAGGTTCCACTTATGAAGTTTTGCACTTGACCTGTCTGGGTACTGGACTGGACTGGGAACAGTTCTGGATACTTGACTGAGTATGAACTGGAATAGGTAGTTTACCTGGATCTGCCTTTGATGAGAAGCTGTTCCTGGATGTTATTTGTGTTGGGGACTGAGTTGATTAGGTCCGAGTTGAGTTTAGCTCCAACCCTAATCAAACACACCTGAACAAGGTGATCAAGTTCTTCAGGATTACTAAGGCAACAGACAGCTGATTTTTTGTTCAGGGTTGTAGTTGGAATCTGCAGGACTGCGGCTTTCTAGGACCGAACTTGCCTATCCCTGCGCTAGATTGTATATCTGGTGCATATATGTTAGACCCTAGATTTGAGTCTTCATTTTGACTTTATCATCTGACTAATTGTGTATGTAAGTCCAGACAACAAAAGACAGACAAAAAACCCTCCTGCATGACCACAGCAGGAGGGATGCCATGAGTGCACAGTAAGCACAAACAGCAAGATATATGCGCCTCGGCGGGCTTCACACAAACAAAACAAACCCAAACATACTCACATGCGTATTGGAAAAAACTATCCTGCACTCGGGTTTACATAAATAGCGTATAGCTTTTAGCCTTAGCTTTTAGCTATTTAGCCTCGGCTGTGATATTGCTGCTGTTTCCTAGGTCCAGCCTCTCTTCTTCTTTTATTGACTTTATAGAAAAGGTCCCCACAGCGCCCCTGCTGGCCGGGAGCTGGTAACCAGGCAACCGCCTGTTACACCCCCTCCCCCTCGGAAGAAGGCGTGACTTCGCCGAAAAAGGGTTTTAAGTTAACTACGTGGACCGTGAATGGTCCAGCTTGATTAACCAGTTCCACCTGGTAGTTAATCTTATTAAGAACCTTGATAATTTTAGCTGGTCCTTTCCATTTTAGAGTCCTCCGCCTGAGACTGAGGAAAAGCACGGACCCACACAAGGTCGCCCACATTGTATGTGACAGCCCCTTGTCTGAGGTTGTAGTACTTCCCCTGCCATTCCTGGGCATGGGCCACGTTGCTCCGGACAACCTGGAACAGAGCTTCCTGATGCTCCACTGTGGAATAGGCTGGATGATCAGGTGAGATGTTTCGATCCAGCATTCTCTCCAGTGGTCCCTTTAGCTTGCGTCCCAGTGCTATCTCTGCTGGGGTGTAACCAGTACTTTCCTGCCAGGCCGTATTGATGGCAAACCGGAACTCAGGAAGCCATTGGTCCCACTGCTTGTGATTTTTTTGATGAATGCTGCGATCATGAATTTTAATGTCCGATTAGTCCTTTCTGTGATGTTGGTTTGGGGAAGGTATGCAGTGGTGAGCTTCTGGGTGATGCCCCATGCCGGCAGATGGTGTTGAGTAGCAGGGAAGTGAACTGTGGACACCTATCAAAAACCAGGTAAGCTGGTGTGCCCCACCGTGTAAAAATCTCCCTAGTTAAAATTTTGGCTATGTTATAAGCTTTTGCTGTTCTTAAAGGAAACATCTCGACCCACTTGCTGCAGTAATTCACGACCACCAGCAGATGTTCATTAAGCCGGGATGAACGTGGAAAAGGACCCATAAGATCTACCCCCAACATAAAACCAGGTTCCACCACAGGTGTGCTTTGTGGTAGACCTGCCAGCATACTTATACGAGGTTTGTATTTCTGACATGTTACACAGTTCTTACAATATTCCCAGACATCTCGGCGTATCTCTAGCCAGTAGGCGACCTCCAGCAGCCTCCGCAGGGTCTTCATTCACCCCAGATGACCACTGAGAGGGTTGTCGTGGGCGTACTGCAGATATTGAGGTCGCAGAGATGTTGGGATGACCAGCTGGAGGAGACTACACCCAGCCTGTTTGGGGATCTGACGATACAGGAATTGGTTTACAATGCAATAATGGATTTTTTTAACATCAGGATCTAACCTTGCCTCTTTCCACAGTGTATGAATCGTCTCATCCGCCTTCTGGACCTTCTCCAGCTCCCCCCAGTCACAGGGCAAACCCCACTGCACATCATTGCCTCTGTGCACTGCCAGATGGGCGTTCGTAGCTTCTCCCTCCCAGCACCGTGACAGGGAATCAGGTACGGTGTTGCACTGCCCCTTTCGGTACTGAACTACAAACTCGAATGCCTGCAGTCTGAGTACCTATCGAGTTAGGCGTGAGGAGGGGTTCGTCTGATTAAAAACCCAAGTCAAAGCAGCATGGTCTGTAGTGATGGTAAATGCTTTGCCTTCCAGATACTGGCACCATTTCTCCACTGCCCACACCACAGCCAGACATTCTTTCTCTGATGCCAAATATCTGCTTTCAGCTCCATGCAGCAGCCGAGAGGCGATCACATGTTCTCTATCCTCATGATCCTGGGTGAGTACTGCCCCCAGGCCGATGTTGCTGGTGTCTGTCTCCACCTTGAAGGGGCGGCTGAAGTCTGGAGCTGTTAAAACCGGTGTGTTTGGCAGAGCCGCTCTTAGATCTTCGAAGGCTGACTGGCATTCGGGGGTCCACACCCACTTGGCTCCTTTCTTCTTCAGGGCGTGCAAAGGAGCAGCACGTTCTAAGAAGTGGGGTATGAACCGATGGTACCAACCAGCCAGACCTAGGAAGCGCTGTAGCTCCTTAAGGTTGCAGGGAACGGGGTAAGTTTGAATAGCTGCCACTTTGGTTTCTTTGGTTTTAATGCCTTCAGCTGATATGATGTGGCCTAAGAAGGAGAGAGATGTTTGACATAAGTTGCATTTTTTCAGGTTGAGGGTGAGACCAGCAGCTTCAAGGAGCGAAAATACCTGTCGGAGGTGGTTAAGATGAGAAATGGTATCCTTTGAGTAAACAACAATGTCGTCAATATAAACAAAGCAATACTTTCCGATGGCTTCTGCCAAAACAGAGGTCATGAGTGCTCCTGCGTTCTTCAGGCCAAAGGGAAGACGGAGGAATTCGTACCGATTCTTTTTGGTTACGAATGCTGTCTTAGGGTTGCTGTCTGGATGCATTTCCACCTGCCAATAGCTGCTGCGCAGATCTAATGAGCTGAATATAGTAGCCCCGTAGAGCGCCTCCAAGATCTTGTGGACCTGGGGCATAAGGAAGCCGTCCAGCTGTGTTTTGCTGTTTGGGGCTCTAAAGTCCACACAAAAACGGGTCCCACGGTCCTTTTTTCCCACGAGCATGACAGGGGAAGCCCATGGCAAGGTAGATGGTCTGATAATCCCTGCTACCAGCATTTCGGTGACCTCCTCCTCCACAACCTGCTGCCTGTGGACAGGGACAGGGTAAGCCTTTTTTCTGACTGGTCTTTCATTGGTGGTGTAGATGTGGTGGGTTAGGGCCTTGGTGTGGCCAATTCGGTCAGTGCACACTGTCGGCCACTCTAACAACAGCTCCTGCAATTGACACATATGTTCTTCTGACAGGGAGGCATTGCTAACCAGACTGGAGATGGCTGAGTTGGTGGCAGCAGACATTTGGGGCAATGGATTGGCCACATACAGGAAGACTTGCTTTACAGGTGGTTTGGAAGTAGGAGGGTGTGAGCAGCTACTAGGAGAGGGAGGATGAGGAGTGGAGGTAGCGACTGGTTGCGCACTCATCATGGCTTTTAACTGTGAGTCATGCACTCCACCATAGAATGGCCTACGTTGTTCAACTGCTCATCACACTGCTGTTTCACTGTCCGACACAGTTGCTGCATCTCCACCTGGGCATTCTCTAGTTTATTTTGGTATGTTAATACCTCTGTGTTGTGGATGTGTTGCAGCTCACCCACCCGATCCGACAGCTCATCCATTCGCCGGGTGAGTTTGTCTTCTAGCGCCTGCAGAGCCGTTTCTAGCTGACCAAGACGGGCTGCCAGCACCATGGAAATGAAGCTTTGGTCATCTTCAGCGTCGACGGGAGGAGGAGGTGGAGGCAGCTCTTCATCAGTGAGTGGTTGCTCTACCCCATCGTCACCTTGTGGGCCCTCATCTTGAATGGGCTCATGACGCGTCACGAAAGGACTTGCTGTGATGCCGTGAGCTACCAACCCTTCCTCAGCTCGTGCATCGGACTCGGCCATAACTTGCCCCAATTTACCTTTAATAAACAGTGTGATTTACCAAACCCTTGAGTGAGTGTTTTGCGGAGTGCAAGATGGTATAAGAGAAGGCTGGCTAGGTAACGGCTAACAAAAGTAGCATCAATGTATAATATACACCATGTATGATGATAATAATGACACTCTGATGGCCCCACGTTGGGCGCCACTGTAACAAACCTGCCACCATTATTTAAAACAGTACCTAGCCGTTAACAGATTCAGGGTAGGATATGGACCACCAGAGATATCAATAATATATTCAAAGTGTATATACCAGTATGGTTAGATGGTGTTAGACTTGATTTACTCCGGCTGGGGGCTATAGTAACCTAAACTTGACTGGGTGATGGATACAGGATGTTACATACAGGATATAGGGCAAAATTGGTTATTTGGTACTGAATTGGTTGTTATGGACCAATGATAGGCACTGAACTTGCTATCAGGCCTATATCAATAGATTGATGGGTACTGAAACTAATGGTTTATACTGAAGTAGATGCTATGCACTTGACATGACTGGCAGTTACTTGACAGGATTATGTGTTGGGTGCTGAACCTAGGCATTGGATAGAACTACAGTAGGTTATAGCCATTGGACTGAATAGCAAACTTATTTGATCACATTAGGTCTGGTACTGGCCTGGAAATGAACAGGGTATTATCTCGCACCTGGCATGTACTCTGGATTTGGTTATATATTTTGGTTATTGCATTTGGCTAAATTGACTGCAAACCTTTATAGCTCCTAAACTCATCCTTGGAGTCCCCAACAGAAAGCTGATCCCAATCATTGTCCTTCCATTTTCAAAATAAAATACTATGTCACATCTCTATGTGTCAATTCCAGACAGTCTTTGCCACATCACCCAGTGTATCGGCATTGGTATGAGCTAGGAGCTAATGAGTGTTGGGGCGCTGTCACTCTCGATCACTCTAATGGCCTTCAGCGGCATCTTCTCTGCCTGTTACTCTGTTTCAGTGTCGCTCTTTCGCTCTTTGACTGAAGGACTTGCAGTGTTTCCATTAGCTGTCTGGTAGGTTTGGTGCTCACTGGCATGAAAAAGACTGTTATTAAAAACAAGCCAAAATAAAAATAGAAAGAAAAAAAAAAGAAACATTGACGGCTCAAAAAATATGATGAATATTTCTGTAAATGGGGTATAATTTTATATCTTCAATCATAATGGAAGGATTACTATGGTATAGCTGAGATAAAATGAACACCTAGCTAATAATCTACTTTTTAATTTCTTTTTAATTTGCCATTCTTTTTTATTTGCCATGTTTTGGTGATAGACTGCATAGTGCACATTTCAAAAATAAATTTATCAGATTGGACCTGCATTAGGGGAGCTGTTGGACCAAAACTGAAACCAAAGCCAGTTGCAACCAGTTTCGCATTTAGCATCAAGGAACAAACATGTAAGGAGAATATTTTGCTTATATTTTGTTGCTGTCTTTTTAATGTCTTTTTTCCATTTTTTTTTTCATTCTATTGCTCCATGTATTACACATTTGCTGATTGAGGTTTATCACCTTGGATAATAAGATATGTCATTTTAAAGGGAGATATTAACCTAAAAATAATAATAATAATAATATTTTATCTTTAATATGATGCCAGCTTGACTGTTAGTTGCTGCAAATTGAAACTACAAACTTGATTCCAAAAAAGTTGGGACACTGTGAATAAAAACAGAATGCAATGAAGTGGAAGTTTCAATATTTCTATATTTTATTCAGAATAGAATATAGATAACATATCAAATGTTGAAAGTGAGACATTTTGAAATGTCATGCAAATATTTGCTCATTTTGGATTTCATGAGAGCTTCATGAAAGACAGTTAGCAATAAGTGGCTGGAAAAGTTAAATGTACTGTACATATAAGAATCAGCTGGAGGACCAATTTGCAACTTATTAGGTCAATTGGCAACATGATTGGGTATAAAAAGAGCCTCTCAGAGTGGCAGTGTCTCTCAGAAGTCAAAATGGGCAGAGGATCACCAATTCTCCCAATGCTGTGGCGAAAAATATTGCCGCAATATCAGAAGGGAGTTTCTCATAGAAAAATTGCAAAGAGTTTGGAGTTATCATCATCCAAAGATTCAGAGAATCTAGAACAATCTCTGTGCATAAGGGTCAATGCCGGAAGACCATACTGGATGCCCGTAATCGTCGGGCCACAATCCACCATGCCATTCGGCGTTGCCGGCTAAAACTGTATAGGTCAAAAAAGAAGCCATATCTAAAAACGATCCAGAAGCGCAGGCGTTTTGTCTGGGCCAAGGCTCATTTAAAATGGACTGTGCCAAAGTGGAAAACTGTTCTGTGGTCAGACGAATCAAAATATGAAGTTCTTTTTGGGAAACTGGGACAAGGACAACCCAAGATGTTATCAGCGCTTAGTTCAGAAGCCTGCATCTCTGATGGTATGGGGTTGCATGAGTGCGTGTGGCATGGGCAGCTTTCAGGGAAGACCTTGCATTTTCCAACATGACAATGCCAGACCACATACTGCATCAATTACAACATCATGGCTGC
>JAQMYJ010000010.1:17805077-17815875 GCA_030014305.1 Clarias laeviceps | reverse complement strand
CTCAGTCCCCAGACGTTTGCAGACTGTTATAAAAAGAAGAGGGGATTCCACACAGTGGTAAACATGGCCTTGTCCCATCTTTTTTGAGATGTGTTGATGCCATGAAATTTAAAATCAACGTATTTTTCCCTTAAAATGATACATTTTCATATTTCATTGTTGTATTCTGAATAAAATATCGAAATTTGAAACTTCCACATCATTGCATTCTGTTTTTATTCACAATTTGTACAGTGTCCCAACTTTTTTGGAATCGAGTTTGTATTTTGATAGTTATCATTCAGCACTTTACATTACCTCATATTGTCACAATTTTCATTTCTGTTTACACCAGAGAATCTTTTAAAGAAAACATTTACTTCAAAGTTGTTGTTTATATGCTCAGTATTTGTAGTTACATTTCTGGGGGAAAAAATGTAATGTGTACTATGTATGGAGATTGTAATGATACACACAAACACACAAAACCTTCACCAGGTTCCTATGCTGGTTGAAACTGAGCATATGAAAATACCTATTCCTGCATTTGTTGGTTTGTTATTTCACTTCATAGTCTAGGCTGAAATGTTCAATTGTTGAATGTGTAATCTGATGATGAATGCATTCAAAGTAAAGTTTCAGCTGCTGCAATTGAACTCCAGATCAGCTCTTCATCTAACCTCTAATTTTTTCAACAAGCAGATGTTAAATAAATAAAAAATATGCATTGCATTTCCCCATATGGTCCTGATCCAAGAACGTACAAAAGCAAGAATAATTAGCACTGGATTAGGTGCATGGTTATTTTTACAGAATCCAGGTCACGCAATCGTCTAGCATTCTTGCCCAAAGATGGTCATGGTCTCAAAACTAATCATTAGCGCTTGTACCAACCTCAACAGGTTTTTCATTTTCATGCGTACTTCAAGAGCTTGTGGGTTTGCAAGTCCAAACAAAAACAGAACATTGTTGAAGATTAATAAGCAGACACAAAAGTATTGCTTGAATAACATGAAAGGTTCAGTTGTAGGGTGTTTTATAATGTGCTAAACGTGAACGCCCAGTGAGGACAATAGAAAGGCCAAGACTGCTAGAGAGCCCTTATTCACTCTTTAGACTAAAGCCAAGCCCCTCACCTGCTTGGGTTTCCTTTTCAATTCTCCATCTTTGAACATAAACTTCTGAACTAAACCTAGCGAGAATAAAAGTTACTAAAAGTTTGTGCTTCAGAGCTTCTGTACGGGTACCTCAGTGGAAAGGTTATCGATAATATAAAATTCTGTGTTTAGATGATATGATTATTTAATAATATATTTTGGAAATGTTTTACTTACTCCTTAGCCATGTCAGATACCCTTGGGTTTTGGTAATAAAAAAGGGGACAAAAGATTTTGTCATTTGTCTACTTGGTGCCTAAATTTCTACTTTCATTGTCTAAAATAGAACTAAATAAATATGCTAATTAAGCCAATTAAGTTAATGTACCTTAAAAATGCAATTTAAATCACCAAATAAAGTGTGGCATTGCTTTTAAATGCAATTAGGCAGACACCCTAGATTTGAGAATTGAAGGATTTAAGATCTGGGTAACATCTGGGTAATGCTCATATAGGGAAGCCGAGATCACCACCAGACCCCATTCTGACACTTTTCTCTCATCATACTGTTTATGCGTAACAATAAAAATGTTAAAATAGCTTTTTACAAATATTTTGACACAGGCAGGGTGGGGGTGGGGGTGGGGTGGTTGAAGCAGGTTGCACACTGCAGATGCAGCTTAGAGAAAAGAGCGCAGAAGTCCAAAATGTGCGCTCCAGATGTGTGGACGTGACAACGAGTCAAGCATCTGGAGAGGGTACTTGGGTTTGGATTAAAAACATGAGGAGAAAAGAAACTCGATCAGCTTTAACTTTATTTAAAGAAACATGCATGGCAAAAATCAGGTAGTTGTGTGCTAATCGTTACTAACCATGTTTCTGATTTGAAGTAAAAATCTAGAGTAGTGTAAACAAGTCCTGTTGAGATGACTTCACTCTAAACTCAGTAATCAAGTTGTATCAGAAGTCAGCATGAGCAATGAGGTGAAGCAAGTGGTGTTTATATAGCTAAATGCCACTTCCTGAAAAGATTGCCGTGACCTGTCAGAAATATTTTACATTTCGATAAATCTTTGCTCTAAACAGGAGTTATACAGTAAGTCAGTGCTTCATACAAAGCCGATTTAATGAATCTATATCTTAATGAAACACCTGTGTAGCTTTTCAATAATGTTTAGATAATTGGGAATTGTAAAAAACACAGTGTTTATCTGTGATCATGAAACATTAATGTAAAAACAGGAAAAATTGCAACTCTTGTAAAATTATAATTTTGTACAAGGTTAAGAATGACTTGGTGGTTAGCACTGTCACCTCCAGTTATCCATCGCAGGATTAGCGGTAAAGATGATGGATATGTATGCATGATAATAATTAATAATTAATTCTATATATTTATCTGTCTAGAAATGTACTTTTACAGAATTTGTTAACTTTTAAAGATCCACTGGATGTAAAGATGGAAATCTTGATAAACAGACACATGCAGACGAAGAAAAAAACAGGCACAGACAAAAAGAAACAGAAATGTAAATGTAATATAAATGAAAAATTTCAGCCTATCGAGATCCATGGTGATCTATGGGACTGACGCACCCAATTTGGCCAGAATGTTGTTACCACGGCGATGGTCTGTCTGAAAGAAAAAAATATTGACGTCTGGTGGTTATAATTGGAAACTTGATTGAAGAAACCACTCCAGTATGTGTCATATTAATGTAATGGAATTCCACAGTGGCTAATATTCCGCCACTCTGAGCATGCTGTCATCGTTCTTATTAAATTCTTCATTAAGCACTGCAACATAGCGCAGAATAATTACATTCGGTAAACAATTAAGATGTGATTATGTAAGCAGCACAATGTAATAAAGCAGGTTCGGGGGGTGAAATTGCTTGCTGTTACAATGTTGAAACCTGTGGTATTGTTGCATATTTCCTCAGTCTCAGTTCCTGCGTACGTAATTGGAGTCAATATTCTCGCTTTCCCGGGAGGACACAGAAATTCCAGGTGCATCAGATATTTCCAGCATGAACAGGCCTTATTCAGAGCTTTTCTCCATACAGCGGTGTTCTGAATCGTACAGCAAATTGACTCGCTGAGCATATCATTACTCTGTATCAGCATGGAAGAGCTTTCATTAATGTGGTGTTTCTTAGACCATGGTGCTTGACATTAGGGCTATTATTAAACTTCATTCTTGAAAGTAATAGACATTGATGTACAGTGCTTTTGCACAGCACCCCATTAATGTTGCTAGGTAATAGGCTAATCAGCTTATTGGAGAGACGGTACTGTAATTTAATTATGTTTCTGATTATGTAGCAAATTGTGTCTCTGGTTCATTACACACATTGCAAGGTTTTAGAATGTTGGACACGCATAATGTCTTTATCAGAATGAGCTAAAAAAAATAATGCCTTGTATTTTTAGAAATCGCTTAAAGCATGGACATTTACCATGCTAAATATAGCATGCTTAGTGACAACGAATGTAAAACTCTATTTTATGCTCTTTGCAAATAAGCAAAGGTCCCATATACCACCAGAGATTTGCCCTTTTAGGGAAATTCCAAGTATTCATTTAGAAAATTAGAATTGTTACCCAAAAGAGCATTTAAAAAAAAAAGTGTATGGAGCTGCATTTCTAATTGTCCACCACAAGTAATTCAAGTAATGTCCACCTGAAACACACTCACAGTCACCTGAAATCCATCCAAAACCTACAAACCGAACCCACTAAGACCTGACATCCACCCACACAGTCAGTACTTTTCCATGAAGTTGCATTATCCTGACCAAGTGTGTGAGTCTGACTAGAACCAGACTTTTAAAATAAATGTAAACATGTTATGCTTACTGAAATCATATAAAAGCAGACTTCTCAAATTCAGAATAGCAAACACAGATAGTGAGGTTGGAAGTGCTAGAAGGTTGCTAGCTACCTAGTGATGTAATAGATCAACCAGGAATTCAATACTAACAAATTGAAATGAGGCATATCATCACCTATCATAGTAGAGTCTGACATACTTATCAGATTATCAATCTGGAAAATCGATTGCCCTACTGTGCTTGTATAATGGAACAAAGACAGTAGTCCAATTAAACAGCCTAGGTGAGCTTCACCATAGCTTGACTTAACTGTGCATGTAAATGAACTGCTAAATTCAGAAATCTCATCTGATAACCACCTGAAACGTTTTAATGAGGGGAAAAACCAGCCTGTTCCTATGTGAAAAAGTAATTGCACCTAAACCTTATAACTGGTTGTGCCATCCTACCTGTTGTCCATTGCCGGCAAAGTTTTCACCAAAATAATTCAATCAAGGCTGCAGAGCCACCGCGAGCAGACCAGCTGAAAAGATTCAGGATTCAGGCCACATCGGGGTTGTTGTCATCAAATATTCACCATCAATTGATGGAAGGAAGAGTGAGATGCGGGAAGCGGACTGTCATTGTCTTCTTCAATTTCAAATCTGCTTTTGACTGTGGGCAGTGGCACGCCCTGTGGAGAGCATTGGAGGCTGAACATGTGTTGTTGAAAATCATCAGGCTTCTCTAGGCTTAATACAATGTCTCAACAAGCAGAGTACGCATTCGGAATGAGCTCTCTGGGGGCTTCTCCCTCCAAACTGGAGTTCACCAGGGTGAGGTTGTGTTGCCCCTGCTCTTCAACATTGTGATTGATGCCATCATGAGGAAAGCATCTGAGAGCAAGCGCGCTGTCGAGTATGACCAGAATGACTTCCTTACAGAACTAATGTTCACCGGTAATAGCTCCATTCTTGCCGACACTGAGACTCAAGCTACTGGCATCCTATTCCGCATAGCCACCATCACCAAGTCTTACGGCCTGAAGATCAATGCAAATAAGACCAAAGTTATGACCACAGATGGATCCCCAGCAAAGATCTACCTTAATGAGGTCCAAATCAAGCAGTACTTGGGATACTTCAATTGGTACTCCAATACTTAGGATTGCTTGTGCAGGAGAAATTTGTGGCATCAACCACAGAGATCCACAACAGAATCAGTCAGGCACCAGCAGCATTTGTGTCACTCAAATGGTGCCTTTGGGAAAAAAAAAATTACAACCAAAACCAAAGTTCGCCTCTGGTGCGACCATATCTGGACATGCAGACTCCGATGGTTTGGCCACATCTGCAGAATGAATAGCAATAGGCTACCATACAAGATGTCAAGAGAGGAACCACACCACTGGAGGTTCCAACGAGCAGCACCAAAGAAAACATACATCAAACAAATCGAAAAAGATCTGAGGAGCCAACAACTGACCATTGATGAAACCAAGGGCAAGGCTGCAGACTGACAAGAGTGGAAGAGGATCGTGAATGATGTTTGGAATCCATTGGCACCCACAGCGTTGTATTGGCTGAGAGGACAACCCAATCTACCAACCGATGGCTAGGGATCTAAGAAGAAAAAGAATAAAATCATCCTTGGTGGCAACTGGCAGTAAGTACTTCACCTCGCTTTTGAGAAATTTTGGCCTACTCTTCTTTTCAGAATTGTTTTGATCCTGCTACATTGGAGGGTTTATCCTGTTTAAGGTCATTGGCCAGCATCTCAATCAGATTTAAGTCCGAACTATGACTAGGACACTCCTTATATTTTGAGCCATTCAGAAGTGGACTCGCTGGTGCGTCTCGAATCATTGTTCACCTAACTAACATAACCCAAGTGCATTTGTGCTAAAGGTTACAAACTGATGAAGGTCACAAAATTCTCCTTAAGGGTTTTCTATTAAAGCGCATGGTTCCATCAATTATAGCATGTCATCTAGGTCCTGAAGCTGCAGAGCAGCCCCAGAACATTGCACAATCACCACTATGTTTGACTGTTGGTGTGATGTTCTTTTTATAAGATACACTTTTTTTTTTCGTCAGATGGACAATGCTCCTGTGCATAGAGGAAACTACATGAAGACATAATTTGCCAAATTGTAAGTAGAATATCTTATAGATTTGTTACAGGGCATTGACCTTAACCCCACTTAACATCTTTGGTCTAAACTGGAATTCTGACTGCACTCCAGGCCTCCTCACTAATGCTCTTGATTCTGATTGGCTAAATCCCCACATACTCATGTCCCAATCTAGTGGAAAGCTTTCCCAGAAGAGTGAAGGTTTTTGAACACAGCAAAACATGGAACATATCTAAAATGATTATGACTGTCAAGTGTCTAATAAACCCGTGCCCACCTGACCCCTAACAATAAATATCCGAGATCACCCTGAAACCCATGAAAAAACAATTCATCCAAGGAACCCACACTAGTCCAGGATTAACACAGGAACCCATCCACAAAAAATAAGACCCAACTTATGTCTACTTCAAAATCTACCAACTAGTCACATTCAATGCACATCTACGAAACCTTGGCCATCTGACATTCACCCACGTTAACAAAAAATCCACCCACTGAACCCATGGCTTCTTACAAACCCTACAACTTGACCCTGGCTTGTCTAAAGAAGCATTTACCACCTAAAACCCACACGTTAAATCCACATACACCTACCTGGAATCCACCAATCCTGCTTAAAATACACTTATGTTCACCTAAACCCACCCACTCAATGTTCTCATGGCAACCTGGAGGATGGAATGAAGTAGAGAGAAAAGCAACGAAAGGGTGTGAGGAGCTGAATTATTGATAAATAGCTGCAGGGATTGCGGCATTCTTCCAGCCAAGTTCAAACGAGGAATGGAGGTCCATTTAAAGCATCTACTGTAATCCACTCAACCAACTGAACTATCTGACATTGGTTAGGTTTTGTAGGTTCTTTTAAGAGAAGACAGATTGCCTTAATATGGCCAAGTACTGTAGAACCACCAAATAAACAAACATGGGGTTTAAACAGGAAAAGGAAGGCTGGGTTGGAAATTTAACCCGATAAAGCCTGTGCATGAAAGTAGAAAAACAGAATGAATAATTCCATAGTGATGAGATTTTCTCTCCTTGGTGTGATGATTCCAGGAGCATGGAGATGTAAACTTCCACCACTGTGGCCTAGATAGAAGTGACAGCAAGCTGCACAGTCCAAAAGCATCACAGATATACAGCAAAGCTCCATTCCAGCACACTTCGTCCACTAGCAGCACAGAACACACTACAACCTCACTCTCTATAGTGAAAACCAAATTTGACGGTGCGACGCGGCTGTAACAGCACTCTGGCTTTGGGCTAGAAGCTCTGAACTGAGACCAGGACACAGGTCAGTTCAGTCCATGAAAGAGCTTTAGACAAAGACATGGCTGTAATATGGTGTGTTAAAGCAGTTCTAAGAGACACTGTGACATTACAACACACCTTTCTCTAAATAATGCAGGTACAGTAGGATTCATGCGTCTACAACACTAAGCATGCTTGTGAGAGAAACAATATTATTTTTCATTATTTCTTTCTTTCTACCTTTCTTTCTCTCTTATTTTCGTGCTTGCTCTTTTATTTTCTTCTCAATTATTATTTCCATCCTTTGTATATGTTTTTGTTCCTTTCTAGCTTGCTTTGTTTCTTTCTTTTTTCTTGCTTGCCTATTTGCTTGTCTATTGTTTTCATTGCTTACTTGTTTACTCCTTTCTTCCTCAAATTTTTTTTTTATTGCTTATGCCTTTGTTTCTTGCTTGCTCCCTTTTTTTTTCTCATCAACCATTCTTTCCTTCTTGGTCCCTTTCTTTGTGTCTTTTTATATATTTCTAGCTTGTTTTATTTTTGTTCTTTTGATTTGTTCTTAACCATTCTTTTTTCCTTTCTTTCCTTTTTTTGCTTGCATGCTTGCTTGCTTTCTTGCTTTTGTTATTTACTTGCCTAATTTCTTTTGTCAAGTAAATAATTCCAAGTCAAATATTCCTTCCTTTTTCCTTTCCTTTCTTTCTTCTCCACAATTTCCTCTTATCCAGACAGCTACAGGCATTTATCTTATTTTGGACACATACCCATTTCTACTCCCATACACAAACTACTTTGGAAAGTTGAGGAAACCCTCCAGTTTGAAAGAGGTTGAGGAATGTTGACTCTCTTAACTAATATATTAACCACAGTTCCTGGTTTGTAACCTGCTGTGAACCTGGTTCTAGATTTCAACCTCATTGCCCAATTTGTATTGACACTGAATGTATTGACAATATTAAGGCATTTTAATGTTTGAAAAAAATAACATAACTTTCAATTATACAAATGCCTTAGTATCTTAGATATTTTTTTCCCTTAAAATTATACTTCTGTGAGTAAAATGAGATTTCCTTTTGAACTTTTGCATGTCCTGAGGGGCCTGGATGGGTGATGGAAGGTTCTCTAAATCCAGTCTTTAAACGGAAAAGGCTCCTGAGCAGAGACGATGGAGGCCAAGAGGCTGCTTCATCTCCGAAAACATAAACAGCTGTCAGAAAAGTTTGGAGAACGAACACGCAGCACGGTAATAAAGCAGAAAGATGCTTGTCCCTGAAGACATGGTCCAAAACACCTCCGTGACCAGCAGCAGGCGCTTATACATTTATGTCCAGGCTTCAGAATCTTTTTAAGCCTAAAGCGAGATGCAGGAAGTGAGCCGGCATCATGGCCCACTGGCTTCCCCTTCATAAATCCTTCCACTGATTGAATCTGGAACTGGCAAGACAAAAAATGTAGGTAAATCTTCAAGATGGAACTTGGGGAAATGAATTATTATGGCATAAATGCTGCTTCGTCTCGAAGGTTCCACCAGGTTTTTTTGTGAGAATTTTTGAAAAAGGCGACTCTCAAGTCAAACAGTGCTTTCTAAAAGTCTGGGTTTCTCAAACTGTAAACCAAGTACAAATATATAATATGCAAATACACTGTTGCTAAGCGACTGGATGTGAGATTAGCCTAGCTCATTACCTAAACTAACAATTTAGCTAGTTTGAGGCTGGACATAAGAGAAATCTGTCAAGAACATCTGATATTTACCTCTGACGTGCTGTAAGATTGCTATGAAAAGCCTTAGTGCGACTGAAAAGACACCATAATTACACTGAACATGAAAAGCTGCTTTCAGTACGGACGCCATTTTAAACGACATTATTGTCTGCACGTGTAAACGTTTCCAAAGTGGACGCTTCCTGTATGTTGTGTGTGTGTGTGTGTCTATATAAAAAGTAAAACATCCAAAATCATGTTTATTTATTTCCTTTCTCTTTTGTAATCTTATTTTTCACTTTCATTCTTTTTCTCAACTTCCTTTCTTTCTTCCTTTTTCCACCCTTTCTCTTCCTTTCCTTTCTCTTTTAAATTCTTCTCTTTCCATGATTTCAATTACTCTCAACTTTTCTTCCTTCCTTGATTCCTTCCTTCTCTCCCAAACATTTCTGTTTCTTTCTTCCCTTTCTCTTTTGTAATGTTGTTTTTTTAATTTATTCTTTTTCTCAACCCTCCTTTCCTTCCTTACTTCCTTGCTCCATTTTCTTTTCTTTTCTCATTCATCTTTTTTGTTTTCTTTTCTTCTTTCTTACTTTTTTGTCCTTTCTTGCTTTCATACACCTGTTCTTCTGCTATTTGTATATTTTTCACTTCTTATTTCTACTTATTCCTTTGGTTTTCCAATTTGTCACTTAATTTTATTTTCACATCATTTCTTTCTTTCTTTGCCGTTTCTTACTTTCACATTCTTGTTTTTCTTTAATTTAAAATATTTTCAATTCTTTCATTCGTTCTTTCATTTGTTTATTCATTCATTCTTTTGTTTATTCTTTCTTTCTTTCTTTTAATTTGACATTGTCATTTCATTTTTCACATCATTTCTTTCTTTCCTTCTCAATTCCTTTTCTTGTTTTTTTTTCTCAACCCTTCAAATTCTTACTTTCCTCCTTTTTTCCCCCACATTATCAAAGGCAGCATGAGGTTTCTGTACTTTGGTCAAATCCGGCTCAGGAAAGGAGATAATTCCGTAATTCTGTTCAGGCAGAACAGCACAATTTGCTTTGAATGGTCTGAAGAACAACTGCTCAGGATTTTTTTTTCACCTAAAGAACAGTGTAGGAAGAAACACTGGTGAATAGACATTAACAGTAAAAGAATAGAAATTTATCTGTAAGGTTGTACTCTATCAGTTGGGTAAAATGTACATTATGTCTAGAGACATCAGATGATGTCATGCTTTATACAGGTCTAATAAAGAGCAGCATGATTAAATATCCCTCGTGTTCAGCTTTAAAACTAACCTTCTAACCCAGGGAAAGGCACATCACTCCTCTTAAAAGCACGCTCAAGTGTGTAGGGCTTGCGTTCTTAAACCCGCTGAGTGAATTCCAGGCGCTTTCTGCTTGCTGAGCACGTCTCCCAGCGATAATAATTCCTGCTCTGTAAACGACGAGCAGGCTGTCGCGGAGCAAGATTGGCCTTCATTGACTCTTTATGAAGTGCCGCTGAGTCGCTTCAGTCAATTCAAACTCCACCATCATCACCAATACGCGCACATGTTACATCATCGAGGGACAGCAGCGCTTAGGCACATACTCATGATTGCTCACGTCATGTCTCCTGCCTGATGTCAGTGAGATAACTGAGTGAGAGAAACAGTATAGAAAATATCAGTGAGGGGAGAGAGGGAGAACGAGAGATAAAGAATGCTAGAAATAGAGAGACAGATAAAGAGATGATAAATAATTGTGAGATGTTTCTGCTACTTCTGCTCTGTAAAGACTTCATAACGCCTCTAATCTGAGGTGCTGTTAATTGGT
>JAQMYJ010000010.1:17783975-17794026 GCA_030014305.1 Clarias laeviceps | reverse complement strand
TCTTTTAGTGTTCATACAAATATTTACACATTAAGTTTACTGAAAGTAAAAACAGTTGAAAGTCAGAGGACGTTTCTGTTTTTTTTTGCTGAGTATATAAGCATTTCACTGCATATCGTACTGTGTACGTGACAAATAAAATTTTAATTTGAATTAGAATTTTTGTAAACCTCTGTTGGAAATTCATCCTCCCCTATTTAAAAACAAGAAGTGATCATCGCCTCACTGCTAAAGACTCTACCTGTGGATCATCAGATCCAAAACCCAAAACACATCAAAATCTTCCATTAACATCCACTCAGACACAAAGACCCAAACATAAACAATCACCCAAGCACAATCAGTCATCCAAATACAAATACCAAACCAAGCAATCATACAAAAATAAACACAAACCTCTTAACCAAACCATTCAGCCATACACAAACAAACAACCAAACAAGCACTCAATCTCAAACAACCATAACCACTCACCCAACCACGATCACTCACCCAGACAAACACCCACCTGAATAGAAACACTTACTCGAACACAACCACTTAATCAAAGAGAAACACTCACCAAAATATAAACACCCATCCAAGAATAACACTCCTCTATACCCATCCACAATACTCAACCAAACCTCTATACTCAACCAAACACTCACCCAAATAAACAACCACCGGAACACAACCACTCAACCAAAGATACCTCATCCAAACATAAACAACCACCCAACCATTCATCCAAACACTCACCCAAGCACACTTACTCACGTACTCCAAACACAAACAAAAATGCTCACCTTACCACGAGGCACACAAAACACAAACACTGACTCAAACATATGCTCAACCAAACACCCACAAATGTCTATAAACACACCTAAAGCACAGAAACTCACCCAAACATATGCATTCCAGGTCAACAGTTTGGACATACGTTTGGATTTCATTTCTACATTCTAGGATTTTTTCAAACTGTGAAATGACACTTATGGTATTAGGTAATTAAGTAACAACAACATTCATCTGTTATTTTAAGATACAAACCTCAGCTGTTCTGGAATAGATCTTGAAAGAACAGTATTGTCAAGTGCAAACATCAAAACCCACAGAAAAACCAACAAACACTCGCCCAAACATAAAAATCTACAAATATGTTATTTAAATGCACTCAACCAAACACAATTACCCAAACACAAACCCTGACCTGACCAGACACAGACTCTGACATAAAAATTCCCCTTTTTGAAACACTCACCTTTTTGAAATTCATTTGCTTAGTTTAATTAATGACCAATTCATATTTTTCCTATTTATTTTATGTATGTATAGGTGCAATTTCGTTTCAGCAAGTTTTTGTGTAAAAGATCAGGAAAAAAAAAATAATAATAAAAAAAACGCAAAATTTATAGCGGGGGCTAAACACACCACCAACACAAAAAAGCAGAAAACATTGCCAGCAAGTCATGAGGCAAGTACCAAAATAACAGAACAGCGCTATTTTTACACAGCATACTCTGTATAATCAGTAAACCCTGAGTTCAGCTGACCTGAGAGTCTCTTATGTGTGTATTTGGTACTGAATAACATCCAGTTCTTGCGATGCTTTAAGAGAACATGTTGACTAGGTAAAATTACTTCTAAATGAAAGAATGGAATCGGATTGTTCCTCAGGTAGCCTGATAAGTATCTTTTCTATGTGTAATAAACTTTTTAAGTGGAGTAGGAGCGGTATTATGCAAGATTTTATAAACAAGACACAAATTCCAGTATTTAACAAGATTTTCTTCCACTTAAAATGTTCCTTAATATAAAACAATGACTGTAACTGTAGTGCTTCTGGTCTAAAACAAAGTTTGTTTGTACAATATTTCAAGTGATTTCATTGTACTTTTACTAACTTGTGCCCAGCTTGTTAAACAGTGCTTAGTACATGAGCAGATCGTGGCTTTTATGCACAGTTTTCATAACTGTACATCTGTAACCATCCATCTGACACAGATGAGGTTTATTGGACAGATGTAAAACAATCAATTAACAAATAAAAAAATGTTTCGGCTTTCATCTTTACTTATCTGTTAGTTATCTGCTTTCACGGTGAGGTTGTTAAATCTTACTAGCATTTAGTCTACTGACTTTGTATTTTATTTTACTGTAGTATTGAGTGTCAATAAAATGCAAAACCTAGAAATAAAAAAAGAAAGTACACTCCTCCCCTTCCCTTGATCTGCCATTTGAAATGCTACACTATTGTATCGGATAGGTTTTTTGTTGTGGTGTTACAGCGATCCGGCACCTGGCACAGGTCCAGGCTTTTAAAACATAATGGTTTCACTGGAGTTCACAAGGTGTGTGTGTGTGTGTGTGTGTGCGTGTGTGAGAGAGAGGGAGAGGGAGTAAGTGGGTGTTCTGTGTTCAGAGCTGTGTAAATCAATGGTTTCCAGATCTCTGCATAGTGTAAACCAGCGAAAACTCAGAGTATAAGTTTAGAGATAGAGAATGTGGCTTCTTAGTGTGGTAAAAATAAACTGGACGTAAAATGTCACGTAATCAAGATAAGTTTCTTCTTCATACAACTGTTGTATAAATGAAATCTCTCACACACACACACACACAGACACACACAATGATGACCATATTTAAACCAACATTAATTTATATATATATATCAGGAAATTAAAGCCAAAATTCTTGTCTATCATCCTAAGTTCATATTTTGATCTCAACTTCTGTTCCAATACTTTTGCAGCAAAGAACAAAAACAGGGACAAAAGTATCTACACTGGTGAGCAAAAACATTATGTCCACTTGCCTAATATTAAGCAGGTTCCCCTTTTGCCACCCAAACAGTGATGCGCTGTCTGTTCTGACACCTTTCTACTGGAACCAGCATTAACCTTTTCAGCAATTTGAGCTACAGTAGCTCTTCTATTAGATTAGACTACACAGGCCAGCCTTTCCTCCCCACGTAAATCAATGAGCCGCCCATGACCCTGTGGCTGCTTTACCGATTTTCCTTTTTTCCTTCTGGGAACAGCAAACACGATCTGCAGTTTTGGACTTTGGGTTCATCTAGCCATAATAATTTGGCCCTTGTCAAAGTCACTCACATCCTTATGTTTGCCCACTTGTTCTGCTTCCAATATAATAGGTTCATTTGATGCTTTATATATCTCACCCACTTCCAGGTGCCATTGTAATAAGAAATCGTGACTGTAGCTGCTGTTACTGTACATGGGCCAAATCGTCATGACTAGACTACTGAGTAAGAGAAACTCCAAAACTGCGGAACTTGTTGCTGTACTGAAGCAACCCGAGGTTACAAAGCTGCTTCAAGAGGCTTGTACTGTAGTCATTATGCATAAAGACTGCATTGCTTCGTGTGCTTCGCTACTTACCCTGGCACACCCATCGCTCTGGAATAGTGATGTGTTCACAATGTGATGACAACCCTCAGGATTGTCAATGTGTAACAAGGACTGACACACTATATACATATAGTGTGTGTGTGTGTGTGTGCACATCTCCAAAAAATATATTATAGTATATATTATATATCATAATATATTGTTCATTTCGTTTCTCTAATTTAATTCTAAAACATGAGAACGTGAGACTATCATACTGTATATACATTTATGCAGTCAATCCACCATCAGGGATCCTCTAGCACATCAATGCAATCAGCCTGTGGCACTGCTGAGGTGTTAGGAAGAGCAGGTTACTTTAATAGCAGCCTTCATCCCGTCAGTACCGTTTGGTCAGGTGTCTTTTATCCTCCTCTTGACAATATCCCATAGATTCTGTATGGCACTCAGGACAGACCAATAAAGTACAGCAAAATCATGGTCAGCAAACCAGTTAAGGTTAAAACCAGTTAAGTTTTGGCACTGAGCACATGTGCTAAGTGCTGCTGAAAAAAGGAAATCAGCATCTACATAAAGCTTGTCAGCAAACAGAACCGTGAAGTTCCCTGAAATCAATTTGTACTGTAGGTGGTTGTCTTGACTTTGTACTCGATAAAACACAGTGTACAAACACCAGCATATGACCTGGTACAGTACCACAAATCATTCAAGCAAGTTGCATCCTATGCCATTCTTCTTGCCTGTGTACTTTTTCCTACTGTACCACACTTTTCTCCTTCCAGCCAACTGGCCATGAATATGCTTTAAAATAGTAACTTATGTGGCTTACCCTCCTTGTCAGGGGTGTCAATTATGGTCTTCTAGACAGCTGTCAAATCAGTAGTCTTGCCGAACTAGACAGGGAGATACAATATAGGTACAATATTTATTCTGTATGAATAGTAATTTAGTCACATTCAAAATGAAATATTCAACAAATTTGGGATACTGGATATTTAAATGAGCTGTATGCTGCCTTCATGGAAATGAAAATAAAAAGAAAATGCTTGAAATATTTCACTTTACATGTAATAAATCTATATTAATATATGTGTTTAAATTTTGTATTAAATTAAAGGAAAAAATTTTACTTTTCCAGAATATTAAAGTTTTTGAGAAGCACTAGTGTATGTACACTATATTTTGGCCTGAAGTCAAAGAGAAAAGTGCTAACACACTGAACTAGCCTGTGCTTTATAATAGTCAAAAGCTGACATTATCATAATCCAAGAATGTCCCGGATGATTAATTTCCCATGTCATCTCTGCACATTTTGTCCTCGTCTGTCCCCATATCCCTGTCTTGAACATTAATGCAACATGATTTGTAGGAGCGAAGCTGCTAAAGGCGCCCGAAGCCTGCTGTGGGCCGAGCGCTGAGTCAGTCACAGATTAAACATTCACTTGATCACTTTATTCCCCTAGTTCAGAGTTTGGTGTCACTTAACACTAGGGGTGTGTGGCCAAAAATCTAAATACAGAGCCAGCAAGACTTTTTGGTTGTCAAAACATTATGGCAAAATTATAGACCTCGGAATAACGTTAGTATTAGATTGTTTTTATAAGTCTTAATTACTTTGGTGAAATTATGTCAGAACAATGTTGACTACATGAGAATGAGATAATGAATGCAACTAACACAATTTCACTACGTGATAAACCTTCTCTATAACACATATGACACGCATATGAAAATCTCTGTATGTATCAGTAATGAAGATGATAATGATGATGATGATGATGTATGGTTATGTTGGTATTTCCTGTCTTCACACTGCTCCTTTCATAACTGTGAGCTTTGAAGTGTGTGAAGCTTATCGCATCAGCTCTGCAAGCCATGCACATGCCCTTTAATTCTCTGCTCAAAGAGTCATTGATGCCCGAGGAGCCAAGCGTGGGCTGATCGTGTCCCATTTACCAAGACAAGGGTATTCAGTGGGGAAAAAAATACAGGGAAGATGATAGAAGCTTAATAAAAAACGGAGGTATATGGAGAAAAAAAGATAGCATAATGAAAAAAGAAAGAAGGAAGGTGGTTGAGGGCAATGGAAGCAAAAATGGAATGGGAAAAGAAAGGCAGAAAACATATGAGAAAACAGTGGAGAAAGGAATAAAATGAAAAAGAGAAGAAGGACTTTGAGGTAGATTGGAAAATTATATAGAAAGAATGAAATAAACAAAAAATAATAATATAAATCACAAAAAGAAAAAGGCAAGGAGGATGAGGGCAAGAAGAATAAATTGGTTAAAAAACACAACACTGGAAAAAAGTCAAACTAAAAAGTGAAAAATATTTTCAAAAAAAGAAAGGAAAAAAAACAAAGGAAAGGGACAGATTAACACGTGGCACAAAAAAGATGATGATTAAAAGGTGAACTTAAATAAAATGTATAAAAAAATGGAAAAGGAGAATGCATTAAAAAAAAAAAAAACAATAGTATATAGAATTAAGTACATAAAAGCTAAAACAGTTAGTTAGCATTAAAGCTAAATATTTCCCATAATGAATGTTTGTACATTGTTAGCATCAGCTAAGTAAACAAATGATATTGCTAATCTTGGATAAATGCTGATTCGAGTGCTAGCCCATAGACTATGATGAAAATGATAGCTAGAATCAGAGCAAAGCTAATCTTTTTAAATGGAACTGGTGACATGTCAGTGCTGACTATATGAGTTAGTGTGTGTGTGGATTAGCCTGATCCAAATGTCAGCATGCTGTACTGTATGTGTGTGTGTGTGTGTGAGACCTCATTGACACGATGAAAATTGCCTGATAAAGAGTTTCAAGGGCACTTTGTAAAAGACAGCAGCAGTCAGCGACTGTGCATACAAGTTTTTTTTTTTTTTTTTTACACATAATTCCCAAGATAGGCTTTAAGTCCTCATGAATATGGATTGGCAGTCACTACTGTCAGACAGCTAACATGAAGGACGCCAAACACCATACTGCCGACGTCGCTAATTGTCAGATAGCTCCTCAGCTAAGACTCAATTCCACATCAAAATACTAGTAGTGCGAATTATACAGTACATTATGCCTAAATGCTATTTGTGAGCTACAAATGAACCTGAAGATACATTACTAAAACTATTATTAGAAATAGATATTCCTTGCTACTGATATATGACTGCTGGCTCAAAAATAAACCCTGTGATTGAATATAACTGATCATTAAAATACATTAAAGCTAAAATGCTTAAAATGCAATGAACATGAGATAGTTAACAGGGCTTACAATACATTAACATTATATTACACAAGAGCATGTTAAAATCACTAAAAGTATGCAACTAGCTAGTTTAAATTAGCAAAATATCTAAATTGATAATGCTAATATTTAATAAAATAAAATGCAAGCTAAGTGAGTAGTAGAGCCAACCAGAAATTACCCACTAAAACACTAGTGAAAAATAAAACTATTATTATGGATAACAATGTTATCTATTAACAGGGTAAGAATTAGAGCACATATTACATACAATACTTTTATTCATGGAGGGCATGGAGGCATATTCATACAAGTTCATTTTTATAAAATTGTCATTCAAGGCATACAGTATTTATAAGTTATGAACTTTTGTGCATGTTCAATTGTGAAAGTCACATGACTGGCATACATTGTTATGTGCGTGCAGTGTGCATCACAGGATATCTGGAAGTTGGGTGGAAGCTATGATTAGTGTGAAACATTAGGTAGCACCCGGTATCGTATCAGGGCCAAGACAAAGATGAAGCTCGCTTCAAGACCAAAGGCAAAGACTCAGCCAGCGTCTACATAAACAGGTGGCGTTATTAAGCAAAAGAGAGTGGCACACCATCTGTCTAGTGTGTGCTTGCGGCTTTAAGTTAAAAGTTAAAAAACACACATATAAATAACACACCAACCCTCGGAAAGGTTTGACTCGTTCTATTGAGGACGAGAGTTTATTTTTAGTTTTCAGAGCCCGGTCCGGTTTTGAGGAGACGGCGGAGCTCTGTTAGATTTTTGTTTAGAGTTTTTTTTTAGTTTCTCCAATTAATAATCCCACATGCTATCTCCAAACAGGAAGGTCTTCCCGTGTATGTCATAAGCACTCTCACGTCCTTCTATTTCATTAATCCCCTCAGAAGCCCTGCACAAGGGCTCTTATAAGCATTATTATATGTAACAGCATCGTTCAACCATTGGCACAATTCTAAAGACCACTGTACTGTAATATACTGTGTAAACTAGCCAGTTGTGTTAGTATCCTAGAAACTAGAATCCTAGAAAAAATATTTACACAAATGTAAATATACAACATGCCTGAAGAGAATTTCCTGAGATAATATGAAATTGTTAAGATAAAAAAATACTTCTGTTTTTTTTTTATTTTTTTTATCTCCTTGTACCCTCGATTAGCATCGGTAGCATTTCTAGCATTACTGATGAAAATCCATTAGCATAATACATCCCATCACTCTCATAACTTGATAGTATCTTCACCTTAATGACAGCTGCTTTATCTAGTATGTTAAAAAAAAAATTCTATTGTTAGAATCCTGGTGCTTGTTTTGTAGTTTTTTTTTTTTTGTCAAGATATATTACTTAACAAATTTTACTTGTAAATCAATCATCTATTATAATTTGTAATTTCAAATTAAATATGATTATAGTCATCCTATTTATGAAACAACCATAGCTGATTTGCTTAGCTTTTGAAAATATTAGCCATAATGCTAAAAATATTAGACAGCAAGCACCTGCTGAGAACACTAGTTAAACGCTTAACATTTTAAAACACTTAAAAAAATCCTAGATTTTTAGCAGGTTTAACAACTGTAAGGTTAAAAGAAATCCAACATTAACAACAATAATATTAATTAAAAAAAGGTATTTTTGTCCTCTGTGAGCTACTGTTAAATTATTAGCATTAAATTATCAATCATATTTAATTTTTAAGCACACTTTCATGAAGTTTCACAGAGATTAGTGAATGTTCTGAGCTTTATTATCTTTTTATTTTTTAATTTTGTAAATAACAAGCTTTAAAAAAAAATAAATGTCACTTGATAAGATGAGCTTCAAAATCAGCAGATCAAATGTCACCTTGATAAAGACGTTAACATTATCTCTACCATGGCATGATTAGATGACATTATAGATAGCATATCTATAATGATTCCTAATAAAATAAAGAAAAATAAAAAAAAAACTTAAAATGTAAAAACACACCAGTGGTCTTGTTATCATGTTATTAATTGTTAACACTTATTGTACTGCTCCTTTAATTGTAATTTGAAGCTTAATGTGAATCTGCGTAGTTTGTATTAAAGCTTATATTTCACAGCTACATTGCTAATAAGAAAGCTGTTAGCATAAGTTCCTTTCTAATGTTAGCATAAACAAACTAGCACTCACCAACACTGACAGAAATAATACCTTGACTTGATTAGAATAAGGGGAAATAAGATTAGTGCTAATAAGTGATACCATTAACTTGTTAGCATTGCTCTAACTTCATTATGTAGTGTTAGCACTTGTCAGCCCTGTTCTCTGTACAGCTCAATATTAAAGTAAGAAGTAAAGAAAATGTATGTTGAACTGAGTCCTGCTTCTGTTCGACCTCTCTGTGGACCAAATTAGTACTAATTAGCCTATTTGGTCGACATCCAGATAAAACCTGAGGCCAAAAAAAAAAAAAAAAAAACAATGTTTAGTTGATTTGTTAGTAAACAAATGTGTTTATGATCTAAAATTAAACTATTTGCATTTATTTATGGTTAAGTAATACTAATACTTATCTTCTCAGAGTTTGCTAAAATGTCAAGAGCACTATCCAAATAGAAAAAAAAAGCTATTTTACAAAGTAAACATTTGTGTACTTTGTCAGGTGATTGTTTGTCCCTGTGTACATATCTACACAACATTAACCTTTTCCTCAATTTGAGCTTCTATTTAATTATTTAATTGGACTACATGGGCCAGCCTTCACTCCTTGGCCAGTAAGCAGTAAACCTTGTTCACCCATGACCATGTCACCAGTTCTCCTTCCTTGCATCACTTTTGGTGTGTCCTGATGTTCCTGTTCATGAGAACATCCCACAAGAGCTGATTTATGGAGTTGCTTTGAATCAAGTTTCAAAGAATCAGTTGTCTAGCCATTAAAATTTGGCCCTTCTCACTGTAGCTACATTTTACATTTTTTATTTAAAATCATGGCTGGAAGTGGGTGGGAAATATTACACAGCAAGTGAATCTTTTTTCCTGACGTCGATGTGTTGGAAGCAGCACATATATTGCACAATATATCACTTAATGAGAAGCTCAGTTCAGTTGAAACAAATCAGCAAGTGTGTTTGTGTTGTGTGTGTGTGTGTGTGTGTGTGTGTGGTCTCTAAACAGGAAATGATTCCCAGCATTACATAAATTATGATGTAATCATTCTTTTAGACCATTCTTCCCGCCATAAAGTGCCGACATGGGAGTCCAACCCCCGCACTGTGCACCACTTCATGCTGCAGAAATAATGAAGTATCTGACGATAGGAGACTTGCTGTTCGTGTGCTTCTAAAAATAATGTCTGAATTTGCAAAACTTATAGTCCACACCACCAAAAAAATAAAATAAAAATCATATATATATATATATATATATATATATATATATATATATATACAGTTTTGATAAACAA
>JAQMYJ010000010.1:17751362-17764556 GCA_030014305.1 Clarias laeviceps | reverse complement strand
GCCCTCGGCTTGCTCACCAGGGACTATCTGACCATTTTGATTCATACACATTCAAATTCCATACCAACTTAAATAATTCTTTTGATTGTGTAAAGCTGCTTTGGGACAATGTCAATTGTTAAAAGAGCTATACAAATAAAATTTCATTGAATTGAATTAAAGAAGAAGTTACAGGTCTGTGAGAGCCAGAAATCTTGCTTGTTTGTAGATGACCAAAAACTTATTTTCAACCATAATTTTCAATTAAATTCTTTAAAAATCCTACAGTGTGATTTTCCGGATTTCTTTTTTTCTTATTTTGTCTCTTATTTTGAACTATACCTATGATGAAAATTAAAGGCCTCTCTCATCTTTTTAAGTGGGAGAACTTGCACAATTAGTGGCTGACTAAATACTTTTTTCCCCCACTGTACATAGATTTTTTTCTAAAACTTGGCAAACCTGATTAACATTATCAACTTCAACACGACTGAAAAAATGCCTAAAACAACTCAAAATCCTAAAGTCTCTGCTGGATTATTTTGTTGTTCGACTTTCAATTGCCTATTACAGGGTTAATCTAAAAATTCTGTTGAAAACAGCCTACATCATATGTCAGGTAATAACACCTCTGCTTATACTGTTTACGGCTATATCATGTATATCATGGTGCCTTTTATATGTACAGTATAGCAGAACTATGCATTACGTTTTTGGAGGGTTGGAAGGTCAGCTTTATTATATAATGATTTCTTTACCATAATCATGGTACTGTGGCATGCAAATATAAAGTGTAAGGCTTTACATCATCTCTCATTATAACAGGAAATTTAATTCAGCTGTATCCCACATTTTACTTCCTTTCTTATCTAATGTCAGTGCAATGAAGACAGAATACATTAGGTGATGTAAACTTCAGCAACTCAATGTAAATAAAGTCCACAGCATCTGTCATTATTTGATTCTGTCTTTGTTTAAATGTATTATTATTATTATTATTATTATTATTATTATTATTTTTATTATTATTATGCATACTTATTTCCATGCCCTTTCCCCATAAGGGACATGCTAGGAACATGCCAAAAAAAATTGGATTTGGACATGAAGTTGTATTAAAAAAAAAATTCTTAAAGGCCAAATATTTTTTAACAACACAACCACTCATAGTCCTGGGTGGTTTAAAAATGATTGGTTTGAATAACTTCAAAGGGTTTCAGTGTTGAAGCCAATAAAAGGACCCTGTCACTCAGGAATAAATGACACATACATAATACATTCTGTAAAACAGGACATTATGTCATATGGATTTTGTTTAACCACCATGTTATACTGTATACTTAACAAAAGTATGTTGGGTACTGTAGAATAAGCATTCGGGTGAAGCAGAGAAATAACATTACAAAGCTTAAAATACGCATTAGTGATTTTGTACAAGTGACATGACATGCATGATCTGTGTGTAGGAAGCTGTTGCATTCATTTTTACCGTTGTGGATTTTACAAATGGACGATATACAGTGATGAAATGTCATGAAATACCAAACTAAAACCGAAATTGATAGAGGAGGAAGCTGATGATAATGTAAACTGAAGTTTTTGTATTGCCTTTGATCTTTAACAACTTTTTTTTGGGCCACAACGTTTATTTTTTGCTGCCACTAATTTTTACTTACACAAAAGTCTATAAAAGTTCATAAAACCTAAACAATTTTGACAACATATTTTGGCATTTTTGTGCTTTTTAACACACTAGTGACTTAATTAAAACATGCACAAAATAATTTCTGTTTACAATTATTCTTGTTTAATAAAAAAAAGAAGCAAAAATTGGGTTTTAAATTTTGTAGTCAAACTGTTTATATTGACCACCACTTTCCAAAGGCTTTGACAAGTGAACAACAAAAAAAATAAAAGGAATTATATTCAAGTGTATTATGTATTATGTAAATGTATTAAATTAAACGCAACTCTACTGATTCCCACATCCCACATTTGCTGCATTTACAGAACAACTGTACGATGCTGAATATTTTTTTTTAAATGTTGTTTTTATTTGCTACAGTATCACTTATGGTATATCTGATAACTATTTTAGCAAACAACACTCCCTATTACTTTTTTTTTTTAATTATTCTTTCCTAACTTTCCTAAACATGTCCTGTGAAATAAACAAAGAATAAATAGCATGAAGAGGGAGAAGGTGTGAGTGAGTGTGTGTATATGTGTGTACAATATGTATGTCTGTGTGTGGGAGAGAGACACAGAGAGAGAGAGAGAGAGAGAGAGAGAGAGAGAGAGATTGCTAAAAAGCCAAGATAAAAAATAAAAAAAACATACAGTAGTTTCAGATAAAATAAGGGGTAAAGCCACAGATCCTGGTGTAAATCATGGTGTTTCTATGAGAGAAGCTGGCCTTAGATTGATCCAAACCAACCACACTCTGTTGTAAGAATTATTCATCTATCCAACAGGGTGTCAGATTGAACAGCCTTTACTCTAGTTAAAAAAAGAAAAGAAAATGGAAGCAAAGGCTGTAGAAAAATGAGTGTTTTGACTTACTGTAGGATCTAGTGGTTGACAGGGGCTGGGGCACCTTGTTCACTAAAATGAAGGAACTGCAGTAGTGAATATTGTACAGTAATTGCTAACAATAACCTAAAACTTTTAATAAAAAAAGTCAGTGTTAGCCGATAATTCCTTGTGGTAAAATTGATTCAAAATGTAATTGCAATAATTAAAAAATAAATATTAGATACGGATACAAAAAATAAAAATAACTTTTTGAGTGAAGCTCAGACTGTGAAGCAACTTGGATAATAATATGTCCTGTAAAATGTGTAATATGCAATGATTAGCAATAACGCTAACACCACCGGCAGCTGAATTGAACAGTGTTGATCACAAACCATATACTAGATAACAGACAGCTAAATCAATGCATAAATTCTACATTCTACATGTTACTTTGTATTGTATTTAAAAATTCTATTTATTTTATTCAACTTCCCATACAAAACATACCATAAATCCAAGGAATTCTTCGATAAAACAATAATAAAAATATCACAGGCTAATGATATACTACATTCTTAATGGACATGGTGTAGTGATATTAAATTCATCTTGAGTAAAAATTTAACACTCCTGCAATGTACTCAAGCAAGCGATCAGATGACCAAGAAAGCCAGAAAGAAAGAAAGAATGATGTTTTGGCTGCATGGGACAGGTTTTGCATTATTAACATATTTGCCTGCTATTCCAAAACATTTGAGTCAGGCCCTAGCTTGTTAGCACCATAGTTAGCAAAACTGGCTAGCTCACAGCTTCACATAAGAAATAACAATAATAATAAAATAAGCAAGACATAATAATAACAACATAATCTACCATATTACTGACATTACCCAGTAGAATACCATTCAGGGCATCAGAATCATTTCTATTATGATTCTGAAAGTCAAGTTGAATTGGTTTGCTCTGTGATTATTCAGTCATGCGCTACAGAAACACACAAAGCTAAAGGTACTATGTTTAAATATTTCATGTTCCATCATTAAACTTTAACTCTGTCACTGAATCCCACACACCTTTCAAACAGAAAGAACAGCTCCTCTGTTTCTTTACTTTACTAGCTTTATTAATAATGCAGCTTAACAAGGTGACGTGTCAACAAAAAGATGTCACCCGTGTTACAAACCTTCAGCCTCGTCCACTTGTCCCTTGACTACTCCCCTTTATTGGTTAAAATATTGTATTTTACTCCAGGGACGAGTTTAATAATACTCACAAAATGGTTTTCCCTCAATTTGCTGTTGCCAATCAAAAGATCAGCTTTTTGTGTCACACTCCATAGGGGACTTTCATTTTGTTTGATTAGCTATGCATATTACTTAAGGTGAACAATACACTGTGGTACTTCAGCATACGAACATCCTGCCTTGTAAATATTCGCCTTCCAAACAAAACTTTTACAAGAAATTTAGTTCTGGTTGAGCAAATATCCGGTTGTTCGTACTTCCGGGGGCTAATCAAAACTTTTTTGACAATTTTCCAAAACAATTACAGAGAGCAACGCATCACCGCCGACGTGAGGAGAGCAAACACTCCTATCTTCCAGCCAGGACAAAAGGTTTGGCTCTCCACATGTGACATCCGTTTTTGACTGCCCTGCAAGAAGCTGAGTGCCATATTCATCAGTCTCTTCAAGATCATCGCCCAGATCAACCACGTCACCTATAAGTTAAGTTTACCCCGCACATACAGAATTAATCCCACCTTTCACGTCTCCCTTCTCAAACCATATCACTTACCTGTTTTTCCTGTATCCACAGAGCCTGGTCCCGAAGACGAACCCTTCACCCCTCTCGATCAAGAAGATGGGGCGCTCTATGCCGTGAAGGAGATCCTGAGGCCTCGTCGTCGAGGTGGCCTCAGGATCGAGTATCTTGTGGACTGGGAGGGGTACGGCCCAGAGGAGAGGAGTTGGGTCCCACGAGCAGACATCACTAATCCAAACCTCCACAGGGAATTTACTCGTCTGTCCACCTACCTCCGTGTTGTGTTCATCATTCCTCCAGTCTGTGATTATCCGTCCACCAGCTCCAGCACGATAGCAGTTAAGACATTCTGGTTTAATTTCTGTATCATTCCATTAATCCATATTGTTAATAAATCACCCGGTCGGGTTTTCTACATCTTTGTCTGTGGAATCTGTCATTCCGTACCAATAGGATTTCCCCTAAACACAGAGTAGAGTAGATACTCAGCCACACAATCCTATATCATGTGGTAGAAAATAATTTAACACTAAAAAGTCACACAAACATAAACAAATTATTACTATGGTCTACCTATTCCTAACAAAAAACTCGCAAAAAACTACAATCCACTTCTCTTTCTGCCATCTTTATTTTCACAATGAGTTATGACTCAAAACCATTCACACTTTGGCAGTGGGGGCACAGTTGAGCATCACTTGTAGATGAAGAGGGGGAGGTGAAGTTGGCTAATAAAACATGATGCTTACACCTGCTAACAAGGCTATTTTTGTGTTATATTCTTTGTATTGGAAAAGAAAGAGAGAGAGAGCTTAACCAGTGCACCAATCTGAGTGTCTGTGTGAGTGAGTGTGTAAATCAAAAGAAACAGTTGAAAAGTGCAAAATCAATCAAAGGGTTAAATAACCTGTCCAAGCCCAAGTCTTTTTCATTGTACCCCACCTCAAAAGTGTTACATTGGCATTGACACCTGGGATCTGAGGAAAATATCTCCTCACCCTTTAATGACCTGATAATGACCCTGACTGGAGGAGCCTTGATATATGAGCAGCGCAGCAGGATCATTTCCATGTCCTCCATGCATAAGATGAGAACAGATTGGTACAGTGGAGCAACCTTCAATCTAGGGGTGTGCTAGTGGGAGAACTGACCAATATTGCAGATCCAGTCTACATCTCATTGGCCAAGATGAGGCCAGGCAATGACCCAAAACTTTCCTATAGCTGTATGAGTGAGCCATAGCAATGCAGGACTGGCCAGAGTCCCAGTGGGCAGCCAGCCATTATTGTCAGGAGAGGGCCGGCTCGCTGCCCAGCAATTCTCTAGCAACAGCATGTTGGCATACCCCAATCTAATGAAAGCAATTATGCAGCAGGTAGGTTGTCTTTCAGAACAACACTGACACCACTTCATGTTGATGCCACGGCCATCCAATCACTCTCATGCAGCAAGTAAATGATGCCAGTAGGAGGTGGCTATAGTACAGTACAGCGTGGTTCAACAGGGTGGTTCTGTTCCAGTTCACTGACAGGCTACAACAAGTGGAGTGAGTTGAATACCATCATCCTATGTCACTGAAAAGGGCCATTCTACTTGCTGAGGACAATCTGACAGCGGAATCAGATGAAACTGGTTTACTTGCTATTAGTCACATTCCCTTACCTTTACCCATCTCCACACCTGTATCTACACCTCAAAAACCTCAAGAGTCCATTCCCCAAAACCAGCTCCTTGAATCCATGCATTGCCTGCCCCTTCATTTCTCCTTGCTAATATTATTTTCTTGGCCTGTAATGTCTCATTTAACTGCTTATCTCTCCCCACTGGGGCTAAGGTAAAGCCCTGATTGAGCAGGGATGTACCAAGTGACAGTGAATATACAAGTAAGTATACATCTTGCATATCTCAATGATACATACAGTACATCAATAGTAATTATTGGCAGTGGTAAATGAAACACATAAAGGGGTTTCTTCTGAGGTCAATGAGGTGGGCAGGGCCTGAAAAAGTGTGTAAATATCATGTGGAAGTATGATATCTATGATGTTTAAACAGATTGACATGCTGGACAGCGGACTGGGGGCTATTTTGTCTCAGGTGGTGTAAGGGGAGCCAATGGATGCTGAACATCAATAGTACAACAGAGGGTGGTATGGGCATGAAAATTGAGAGTAACTTGTTTTACAAATGTTTTACATAATAGCCATCAACTCACCTCTGTCTATGTGGCCCCACCCTTCTCCCACATCCCAACCCCAACTCTCATTGGCTCCTCATTGCCTATTCGTGTCCTTAAATTCTCTTCACCATTATCACTTTTATATAGCTCATACTAGTTGTGGGACATGTGAAAGTCATGGACTTTAACCATCTGAAGGTAACTGGTAAACATCAGGATATGTACAGTTCCTTCTCCATTGTTCATCTGCAGAGTAATATGTCTATAGAGAAACACATACATACACTTCAGGAAAGCAGTGCTAACACCGCACATATAATGCCAAAGCACTACTCATTAAAGCCACTTCAATATGTTCTTTTTTGACAATTCCTTTTCCACCTTTTTTAATGTTACCAGTTAATTAACATCCCCAAGGGCCCAACATTAGCAGCGGTGCTGGGGTTGGAACTGGAGACCTTCTTATCAGCAGTCCAATAACTTAACCCTTTAACCTTAATATATTCCCTACTGCAGTGCTTGTCTCAAACAGCTGGCCAGGGCGTTACATTTCTTATTACCTATAAGTCTAAGAAAAAGTCTAACAAGTCTAAGTTCTATAAAAAGGCAACTAATTTGAAAGTTGAAAACTATCTGTTATATATAAAACATTGTAATGTAAACAATTAGAATAAAGTTTTATTAAGTTGTACATGATTTAATTCAGAACAATGTCTACTGAACTACTTAAAGTTAATCACATATAATATAATTTGTGTAATACCGGCAAGAGGGCAGCCAACAATCAATCATTTAACAATCTGTTCATTTAACCTGCAAATATAATATTACAATAATTTTAATTATAATTAAAATATTAATCATTAAAAATTTATTCTGCAGATACTAATAAAGTCAGATATCTCTAAGGAAAAAAGAATCTCAATAAGAATTCAGGATGCACTTGTGGAGATATTTTTATGCTATAATTTGGTTAGAAAGCGCTCTGATTTCTTTGCCTGAGATGAAAATGATATGCAAAAGTTGAGAATAATTTTAGAGCTTGAAGAGAGCCTTTTAAAAAATTAAATATAGGCTGATTGATTTTAGATGTTGGGAAAAATGAAATACACCATAGTCTTAATTTGGTCATCTAGCAGACATGATACATTTTTGAGAGATCTTTTCTACTTTCTTTTTTTTTCTTCTGGGTAATTTCTGAAGCAGTTTCTTTTTAAACCAACAATAAAATGGTGGGGAAAGCAGTTTAGACAATTTCGCACCTTAAAACTGTGTTGTCTTTTTCAGAAGATATTTTTGGGGTTGTTGATGTACAGTACAGTTTGTCTCTAAACCCAAACACTTTGCTAAGCAGCAGATTTCCAGAAACATGCTTTGCCTCATCTCTTGCTTCCTCTTGTTTATCCTGCAATTTCCTTAAATGTGTACGCTAATTCTACACTTTATTTTTGTCTTGTGCACGTTAAACAGAAGTGAAATCTCTTCAGGACTTGATCAAGGCAAGCTTGTGATCATTAAAGATCGTTAAAGAGGCAGTTTAGCTTTTGCTAAAGCAGATTACGATTTTGTGCAAACACACGCTTCATTACATCCTCCACCACAAGCACTGAGGAGATAATGAAGTAAATAAACCTGAATGCCTTGAAAAACCCATGCTGAGATGTCCGTGGTGAGATTTAAGAGACTAATAAGAAAATAAATGGCGTGAGAAAGGTGGCTTTCCCTCCTGTTAAGTCTGGGAGTGTGTATGTCTATGTGTGTGAAACACATGCTAATGCTCGTTATTTTGCTGATGAGGGATTTACAATCTGTTTTACCCAGCCACCACAATCAGTATCAGATAAAGCACTGCATACAGATGCAGAAGTCTTAATTGCTATAAAGATAAACAGGGGAATGTTCCAGAAGTAATGGCGTCATTCCTGATTAGCTTTGGTGAATGCAAATAATATAAAGAGTCTTGCTGTGTTAAAGAGCAAGACACGGTGTGAAACTTGCCTTTATTCTCATTGTTTCTAGATTGTAAATGTAATCTTGCCAGCATATGTATTTTATAAATACATATATTGAAATGAGATTCTTGGCTTACTGCCCACCAAGAACATGTACTGTAAAGTCCATGCACACAGACACAAAAATTCCTATTTTTTAATTAAGAGACTAGTTCAATATATGATACTATATATAAAACTAGCTTCTGAAATTAGACATTTTATTTGTCCCCTGAGAGCTCATAAAAAGTCACTTACCTAGAGATTTTAGTATTAGTTAGTAAGAAGCTAATTATAAATAAGAAGCTGAGAGGAGTTGTAACATTTCTTTGATCATATGTGGAAACTGAAGAGCTGATAGAGGGAACTCTGTTCTCCTGTCTTACAGAACTGGAAAATTAAGTCCTCCTGTCCTCATTAGTCGTCCACCCAAGATGTGACACTGACCTCCTCCACCTCTCTGGGAATACTTCCTCCTCAGCATCTTCAAGTTGAGAAGAGAAGATGGTCCAAGGACACTTGGAAAGAGAAGATGAGCATGTAAAGCTACTAATGAACCAGTTACAAATATATATATATATATATATATATAATAATATTGTGCATGCTACAGTACATGCAGATGATGGTAGTATACAGGAACCACTTACCTTTTATTGTGTATAAAATGTAATTTTGCAAAGCACTGTTTGCATTCTGGATTTTGATTGGTCAAAATGTGTTGATTAGGTTTTTACTCTATTAGGAGCTCTTCATTAGTGCAGCTGCGATATGTGATATTTATATTAATGTAGTTATTCAAGTGGACTTGTACAATGTACAAAGCCAGTGTGAATGGAATATACAGTAAAATATGTGTAATCTCTTATATGCTTTTCTCGTGATGAGGTGCATCATCAATACAAAATCTGAGCCAAGAAATGGCAACCCTGGGGTTTTAAAACATTGCAACAATTTTTTGGCCAGGGAGTGTTAATTTGGAATGATTTATATTGTATGATTAATTGCACTTAATAAAACTAAATGCGATTTTAAATGACATTTCAGTGTCGTTCAAATAAATCTGAATATACACTCATCATCCACTTTTTTTTTTATCTAAAGCAGAGTTGTTGGTATTAGAAGGGCTGATTTGAATATTTCAGAAACTGCTGATCTCCCAGGAATAATACCCACAACATTCTCAGGAGTTTACACGGAATAGTGAGGGGAAAATAAACACTGACTATAAGATAGTTCTGTGGGTGGAAATGTCTTGATAATAAAAGCAGTCAGAGGAAAATAGCCAGATTGGAGCTGCCAGAAAGGATTTAATAACTCATATAGTCAATCTTTAAAACCGTGGTGAGCAGAAAAGCCTTTTAGCATGCAGAAGACATTGGATCTTGAAGTGAATACAACAGCAAAAGATCATATTAGGTTCATTTCATCTCCAGCTGACTTTTTTCCAAGACTGTAGTGTTTGTAAATCCCAGGAAATCAGCAGTTTCTTAAATACTCAAACAAGTCTGGCAAACAGAATTAAAGGCAAAGTGATCAAACTTTAACACATTTCTGATTTTTGATGTGAACATTCATTGAAATCACTGTCTTTTATATGCATGGTTGTGCTGATTAGGCATTGCGCTGCTGCCATGTGATTGGCTGATTGGATAACTGTATAAATGAGCAGGCAAACAGGTGCTCCCGTGGGCATGAGTTTATTTAATGAAATCTGGGGAAGTGGGCGGGGGGGGGGGGGTGGCGTCATTTAAGTGTACTTCTTAAGTAAGCAATTAACTGAGCAATAACCCACAACAGACTATGGTATTATACAAAATTAATGCATTACGTACTGCCCCTGAGTGCCACTACCTCCATGAAGTGTGTTCTTTTTTTAATAACAGGATGGTCTGGATAGTGTTATTCTGGAATATATTTATATCAATGATTACAATGTCCATTTATGACTGCCCAAAGTGCATTCAAGTCAATCTGGCACTCATGATGAAATTTCTAGTGGATGAAAGCCTAAAACTGATAGAAGACTTGAAGCACAATACAGTGATGAAAGATTTTTAACCGCAGTAAAACATTTGAATGATGCAAACATTTGAAAGGCTACGTCTGTGAATGATGATCCTGGCCGAGATGACTGCAAGCCCACTGCAGTCTTTCCTGTAAACAATTAGTGAATGTGCGAAAAACAGACCTGTTTCATCACTAAAGGTGTTCTGTTTTGCAGGACAATGCACATCCTGATATATTTGCACATCCTTACTCATGTCATATCTCCCGTACAGTCCTGACCTCGCTCCAATTTATTTCCACAAGTTTTGGCAATTAAAGGAGTTCCTGGGAGGCCAGAGTTTCAGAAACATGCAGTTTGAACATGGTTTTAGCATATTGAGAAAACTTTTTACTCTGACTGTATCCAAGCACTAATAAAACACTGGGATAAGTGCATTAGTACTGTATAACAGGGGATTCTATAGAGAAATAAAGCTAGTTTTACTCTCATAACTGTATGTTATTCTGCACAATAAAAAGTCCCAGTTTGACTTAAACACCCCTCATACAAAATGATGCACATTTTAACATTTATGATCAGCTGTAATGTTGAAGAATGTCTGAGAGACAAGTTACTTCCTGTTCTCACCTACATTATAGCCATGATAAATGTTCACTCAGCAGGCTCTCTCTCTCTTTCACACACACACACACACACACACACACACCACAGCTTGTCACTTTACAAAGAAATTGAAAAGCGTAACCGAGACTCAGGATGCTCCCAACTGAGACTCTTTCCATAAATGTTAATGAGCGGCTTTTTAACAAAAGAACTGCAGTTTATCAGTAATTATAAAAATTTCTTTTTAAATGCGTTTATTATTTTTAAAGAGCCCTTGTGTATGAGCTGTTCATAATAGCATATTATAATGAGTGTAATAATATAAACCTTGTTCATCAATCATGTTACACCTGAAACTGCTTGCAAAAAAAGGCATACCTTCTGACCAATTACTGTAGGTTTGAGCTGTGGTATACTGTACATGGGTAAGCACAACCTTCAGGTACCAGTTGTACCTTGATCAGGAACTAAACCCAAGTCTTTTGCATGGCATGCAGGAACTCTACCACTGAATGACCGTTTGTGATGCGCATGTGATTTTCCAACACAGGTTTGTTAAACACTGACGTGGATTCAGAACTTGGGTGTACTGATATATATAAACTCAACATACTTACTATTGATCACACTAATAGCACTTAATCAATTGTAATTTAAGTCTGTTAATGTCTACCAGACATGCCTATATAAGATAGAATTTTATATAGTAGTTTTTCTTATCTTAAAAAAAATGGAGTAAGTGGGTTCAAGATTGTGACCACAGGCCATCAGTTTCTTTTGTTATTAGTTGATGCGTTTAGGTGATGACAGTATTTGAAGTGTACCTCTTTGCTGTACTAAAATGTTATCATTTTATCATATTCAAAATGTCTTTTTAATAATGCACTTAGGTGGACAAGATAAGTGCCCTTAAGTATCCCTTAAGAATACTTGACCAACATTGCTTTAGAGGATACACTTAAATTGACAAAAAAGAATTAATATATATTATTTAGCTTATATCACATGGTGTTCCTTTAGGGTACATATACTTTTTTTTCTTGCACTTTCCTTCTCGCTCTCTCTCTCACACACACACATACACACACACGCGCACACACACACACAAACCAAAGCCTAAGGGTAAATGCTCTTTCTAAGAGTGAGGGGTTACATCTAACCAGTGGTGTATTTATATTTCCGCACATGGCCTCTCCTCTCTTTTTCTGACCTCTTTCCTGGATGCTCAGCATGTGCAGCAGCCCAGGCTTAACAACTTGACATCAATGAGGATAAGATAGACAATGAGAATAAGGATAAGGAAAGTCACGACAGGAAAGTGAGGATGAGTGAGATGATTCAACTTCAGGAAGATATTTCATATGATTCACGACATTGTTTGATTTGAATTCACTTTTTTCTAATATAAAAGTCAACTTTGCAATGCATTTAAATTACAGTCATCGTTGAGACACTTATAGTTTCAGATCAAACTGATCAAGAATACAGTATACCTGTTGATACACCTGTCACACTGGCCTTTCTAGTATGAAACCAAAAGAAGATGCAATTGGCCGTAAGGGTATTATTAAGGTGGTGTTTTTCGGTTTCACTATTGAGCAGAAAGCCTTACTCATGGATTGTCAATATACTGTAAGTGACTTTAACATGAATCTAATTGCTAAATGTATTCCGCTTTTTTCCCAGTTTTTGTTCTAGATATAGTGTCTCTAGTAAAAAGAAAATTAAATTAACCCCGTGGTCACAGGTTGGACCAAAGACATCTTCGGAATGTTTATAGAAACCTATAGAGAATGTTTTCAGAAGCTGTTAAATACCTTAAAATGTTCTCACTGCAGATGTCTTCAGGGTGAATTTCTTAAAGTCATCCTACTTTGAAGATGACCTAAAGACTTCAGGAGTCTTAAGTTTTAAATACTTTCTAAAGATAACCTGAAGGTTATGCACAATTTATTTATTTATTTATTTAATAAATATATTTGGGCTTTCTAATAATATTCTTTGTTTGGAAAAAATATTACTCTAGATGGGCAAGGACCCATATCCCTTTATGGTTACTGTATTGTATATATATAGTAACTATATAAGGTTAAAGTTATTTTTCTCTCATTTTTTTTGAAGGCATCTTTGCTGTAGAGCATTTATTCACAT
>JAQMYJ010000010.1:17688780-17707800 GCA_030014305.1 Clarias laeviceps | reverse complement strand
GCCTCGTGCCCTAAGCCTCCTGGGATAGGCTCCAGGTCCCCGCGACCCTGAATACAGGATAAAGCCGTATAGAAGATCAGTGAGTGAGTGAGTGATTATTCCTATGTTTTAAATTGTCATTAAAAGCACTAATATTTGTTGACTTTTATTTCTCCTAATTATTTTTTGTCCATTATTTTTTTCTCTCCATTTTTTTCAGTTTTTCCCAAAAATTTTTTTAAATAATCTTTTTTTACATTTTAGTTTTCTTTTTCTTTAGAATTATTTTAAACTGCTTTCTTTTGTCTTGTATTAAAATATAATTTTCTTTCTCCTTTTTCATCTTAAGATCTTCCGTTCTTCTCTTTAATTCCTTTTTTTTTTTTTTTGATGTTTAAAATTTTATTTTTCCAATCCCCTTTAATCTTCTTGTTCTTTGTTTTTTTATAGGTGTGTGTGTGTATGTGGATGTGAGTGTGTGTACGTATGTGTGTTCAGGGTCGTTTTAAGGTAAGAAGGTAATTACGGCGTTTGGATAAAACAGTGGGAATATTGCTGAGAGGCAGAAAGCGATTTAAAAAGGTCAGCAGCTCAGTTGCTCTCAAAGTCATGACTTAAAAACAACAGGAACAAAACATGGTGCTGTGATGGATCACCAATTTATACAGAAAATAGAGAAGAACCTGGTGTGGAGCACTGAGTGCTCACAGCTAACCGGAGGTGAAAGAACACAAAATGGTGGAAAACCTTTGTCTTGAACGCTGGACCTCACTGCTAGTTAGTGGGCTTAGCTGAATGTTAGCCATTTTACAAATTTGTAGTTTTGACAAATGTAGCTAATTTAAGCAGTGACATAAAAATAACAAAAACAGAAAGATTAGCTGATGATTACCTACAGTACCTTATTACATACCGATGATTACCACCCGGATTACCTGATGCTTTGTCACACAGATATAAGAGTAACCTACTGTAACTTCTTTTTAGCTTCTGTTCTGCGGATTTATTTTCTTTGCAGTATGTTGTGTCAGATTTCTCAACTTACTCAAACAAGAATCAAGTATGTGAAAAAGGATAAAGAAGTTAATAAGGATATTATTATTATTAGACTGTGTATAATTATGTGCTTCCTCCTGAATGTGTTTCCTAGCATTAGCATTAGCTCATTCAGTGCTAATTCTTGCAAATGTGCAAAGCAGTGCTAACATTCAGTTAGGTCAGTTAGGAACCTGTCCAAATTGTCACACTTACGTTAACTAGCAGTAATGAAAGTCTGAATCACTACACAGGCGGTTCAGAGGCAATCTGCAACAATTTAGAAGCAGTTACTAAAGAGACAAAAGTAAGTTTGAGGTGTCATAACATTATAAGATGTGTTTTCTTGTTGAAAGTACTTCTGTGACTGGTTTTGAATGTGGGCTTTGGCCCTGGTATTTAGTTACACTTGCTGTCTACAAGTGAGAGAGACCATGGATGCCATAGTTAGTACTGTCAGAGTCCCTGCTTACACACACACATATATATATATATATAAATTTTATTTATATATATTTTTTTTAACAGAGCTGGCCCGCTTCAGAAAGATCGCCATCCCCATTTATTTGTAAGAATTCTGCTTTGAAAAACATTTTCTCTTTTTGGAGACACATTTTAAAGGTTTTAATCAATCAGGAAGAGGGATTAAATGTTAATCTTGCAAAGAGAGCAAAGATGGCACCAAGAGCTACCAAATCTTTACTACTAAGGAGTGGCTGAGGTGTTTCGAGTGTGGGGACATTGAGCGTAAGCTGTTTGCATGGAGCTGTGCAGCCAGGGCGCTCAGGGGAGCAACTTCACCAGGCTACAGCAACAGCAACACATAGACAACCAGCGGGAGAACACCAGTGAACTGGAGCCTGGAGTAGGTGTAAATGACCCCCAGAGCAGCGACACACCACTGAAACAAAAACAGCATCCACCAGCAACATGAAAATTGCAGACACCAAAAACACCACAAGTGTAAAACCTGCAGGAGTGACCACGAACAGTGACCCTGTCCCTAATGACTGCACTGAACAGGAAAACACACAAACATTGATAAATAATGAAATACAGCATAGTACAGTAAGGTCAAGGAGTGAAAAGAAAATATATAATTACATAATCAACAAAATGAGGAAACAAAACAAAAAATGCAGTCAATCAGCGAGTGTTTTGGAGAAGTAGGGTGCAGCACAGGACACACAGAGGATGTATCGCTCATAGACATGAAGGTACAGATCTGGTTTGTATTGCTGACTAAAGGAGAAACCAAGACTGGAAAAGTGGTTGGGGTTATTCATGGTGGGTGGGGGTGGTGGGCCTGTTGGGACTTTAATAAGAACAATAAAGGAAAGAAACATTAAATATTGAGCAACATTAACCAAGTACATTGCATATACTGTATCGTTTCTTTTTGTCTACACAAGGCACTAATGGGCTGCAAGCAGTCCTTACCCCTTCTTATTAACTTGAACACCTTTTTTATTATACTAAGCTTTCAGTCTTACCCATCTATCCATCTTTGGAAAGCCAATTAGCCTAATCTGCATGTCTTTGAACTGTGGGAGAAAACTAGAGAAATTGGAAGAAACCTTTCAATCTTAAAGCACACAGATATACCAGGGACTGATTTATGGACATATTATCTGATATCACCCAAATGAGGATGGGTTACCTGTTGAGTCTGGTCCTGCTCAAGGTCCATTCACATTGCTATCTCACAATCTTATCTCACAATAAGTTTTTCCTTTCCACCATCACCCCTGGCTTGCTGGATTATTGCCAGACTGGACTATTGTAATGTATTAATAGGTGGTTGTCCTGCATCCTCAATAAACAAGCTACAGTTAGTCCAAAATGAACCTGTCAGAGTTCGCATCAAATGAAGAAAATATGATCATATGACCCCGATATTATCATCCCTGCACTGACCTTAGAATTGATTACAAACTATCACTACTTATATACAAGGCTGTAAATGGTTTAGCTCCCACAAATCTTGCCAGGCTTCTGACATGTTACAATCCAGAATGGTCATTAGAATCACAAACCTCTGGACTGCTCTGGAGAAGTTCCCAGAATAGACTTAAAAATAGGGTAGAGCGTTTCTGTATTTAGCTTTTAAGCTTAGGAATAGCCTTCCTGTCAGTGTGTGGGGCTCAGACACAGTCCCCAGTTTAAAAATAGATTAAAGAGATATCATTTTAGCCCACCTAACACATAATTGATCCCATATCCTCGTACTCCATTATATCTGAATGCACATTCTCATCTAGTCTTGCTAATATCATGAATGGCAGCTATGCTAATTCCTTTCCACCTGATCTTTTTTCTACCCATCCTGAGGCATCTGGAGATTGTTCCAACTTTAGTAAACAGAGGCCAACCCTCTCAAGGTTTCTTCCTATCACCATCTCAGGGAGTTTTTCCTTGCCACCGTCACCATGACCCTCGGCTTGCTTATCAGGGACAATCTGAGCATTATGATTTATACACATTTTTTTTACATTTCATACACATTTTTATAATTTTCTTTTGATTTTGTGAAGCTGATTTGAGACAATGGCCATTGTTAAAAGCTCTATATAAATAACATTGAATTGAATTGGATTGCTCATCAGGGACAAACTGATTATCATAATTTATACATATTTCCCAATTTTTTTCTAATTTATTTCCATATGTTATTTAATTATGTAAAACTGCTTAGTGACAATGACCACTGTTAAAAATGCTTTATGAAAAAATAAATCCATAAATCAATTGAATGGCAGACAGACGTTGTAATGTCATATGCCAAAAGTCAATACCAAATTAGCAAACAGGTTAGCTAGCAAGCTCAGGAATTAATAGTAGTTCTGGTACTGTGGTGATTTTTAAGCGAACCACATGGCTAGTATGCAACAAAATGTGTGAAGTATTTTTAGCTGAAGCCATATCAGTAAGGAAATGAACTAGTTTTAGAAACTCATTTTAGGAACTCATTTTAGTTCATTTTCATATAGTTAGATTACACAGCTGTTACTGTCATGCTAAGTGTCAGTAGTTAGCTAGCAGATCAGATAAAAGACAGCATGAATGAAGGTGGCACCAAACAGGAAGAACGGATGAATTAAATTGGAACAGATAAATGCAGAAGAGAAAAGTCCCTGAGGAGAATGTCTCTTTGGGAATGTCTCACAGACTGGCATGTCTCTTTTTCTTTTTATTCACCAGAAAAGACAGCCACGGCTCATCAATGTTTCATATGCAGATGAGGCTCATTAGAATTAATGATTGTCCTCATTTAACCAGAGACAGGAGATGATAGAAAGAAGACATGAGAGAGAGAGAGAGAGAGAGAGAGAGAGAGAGAGAGAGAAAGATAATGTGGAGAAAAATGTTGCATCTCAGTGAAGAAATGCGATGTGGAGAAAAAAGATGAAGTGAGGAGAACGCAAGACAATATGAAGATGATGTGGAGAGAAAGAGAGAGATAGGAAGATGCATCTCAGTGAAGAAAGACAATATGAAGAGAAAAAGACAGTATGTAGAGAGAGCTAGTGAAAAGAAAGAGCAAGAGAGAGATAGTTCTCTGTAGAGAGAGACAGTTCAAAAAGAAACATATTCGTCTCAGTAAAAGAGAGGGGAGCTGCAAAGATAGGTTGTAAAGAGAATAAGATCTGTGGAGATCCTGTAACTCTTCCCTCATTTTTTTTCATTCTAACTCAATGTTAATTTCTTTGTATTTCTTGTGGTTAAAACAAACAAGACAGTCGAGACAGTTACAGGGAGACCTTTCAGTAAATAGACACAAAGATAAACAGGGAGAAGGACAGAGAGTCAGGCAGACAGACAGACAAACAATGAGATAAAAGACAGAAAGATAACCAGTCACACGCTATCAAAAAGACAGACAGGCTGGCAGATATACAAAATAGACAGACAGACAAATTAACAGATTGGTAGGTAGTCAGGCAGTTGGACATAGGAAGATAGTCAGATATGCAGGCAATAGAAAAGACAGATAGATGGAGAAACAGACAGTCAGACAGATAGTTATATACAGTATGTAGACAGCTAGACAGACAATAGTTACATAGAGACAGACATATAGAAAGTCAGAGATGCAGACAATTAGACAGATTGGACAAATTTGTAAAATAAACCGATATTAGACTGGTTGATAGACAGACAACTAATTGGTCAGATGAACAAACACAGGCAGACAGGCAGTCATAATTACAGACAAACTGATAGACAGACAGGTATATAAGCAGGCAGAGAGATAGACATGACCAATAGACAGACAAACATGTGAATAGACTAACTAAACAAATGAACAAATAAATAAATACACTGCCTGGCCTGGAAAAAAAAGTTATACACTCTTTAAGCTTTGATTACAGTGCACAATGTGGTGGCTAATTCATGCGTGGAAATGATTCCTCATGAACCCTGAACTATTCTTTAACAGAAAAAGGGTGGTCAGCTGACTTCATTTTATTGCCATATAACTTTGCTAAGCCTAGACCTGACCAACTGACTTGGCTTGCACAGTGAGCACTATGCATGAAGGGTGATTCACTTCATGAACTTCCCTTCTTACCCTGAGGTACACATGGTATTCGGTTTAACGGAAATCAGACCACATGACCTTCCTAGCAAATTAGAGCCATTTTTTTATGATGAGTTCTATTATCTTTATTTTCTCATGGCCACACAGCTGTTTAGCTCCAAGCCTGTGAATTCTCGTCACATTGTTTGTGTACATGAACTCTTACTTTCACTATTAGACAAAACCACAGTTTTTTACAAGTGTTTAAGTGATCTCCATTCTTCTTCTTTTTTTCCTCAAATACATTTCCTTTACAAAGTTGACATTTCAACACTATCTTTCCAGGTTTTGATAATGTGTTGAAGGGTTCTTAATCAAGTGATTTTTATTTTTTTGATACACTGCTGCTTAGTACCTATTTTTTGAGTTCTCATCATGCTGTGTGTGTGTGTGTGTGTGTGTGTGTGTGTGTCATGCTGTGTGTGTGTGTGTGTGTGTCATGCTGTGTGTGTGTGTGTGTGTGTGTGTGTGTGTGTGTGTGTGTGTGTGTGTAAATGCTCTTAATTTCACTATTAAACATAGCTCTGATTTTAGATACAAAGCAACTTCACCAAGCGTTTGTCATCTCTGATCTTTTTTTTTTTTTTTTGACCACATTTCTTTGAAAAGTTGATAATACACCACTTCCCTTGCAGAGTTATTAATGCATTGGACAGTTCTTAGCCCAATTTCAGGAATTTCAAGAATCTCCTTAGATGTTTTCATTGCTTTAAGCAGGTCCTTCTGAATCTTTCTTCTTCTTTTTTTCCTTTGAGCCAGGCAGTGTATAAACCAATAATAAGACTAAATACATGTGCAGTGATGTGACACACAGAGGGTGTCCAGAGGGGCCTGAAGAACTAAATTAAGGGTCTAATCTGTGTGTGTGTGTGTGTGTGTGTGTGTGTGTACCAGAAGCAGGAAGATGGAGGACTTTTTTTTTTTCTTCTTTTTAATCTTCTGGGTGGAGAAATGGAGAGATAATCCCTGAGAGGGTGCAGTGCAGGGTAATTCACAATAACAGGATGATTAGATAAATGGTTGCCACATTGGAGCTCAACACATGCTCGCACTCTCTCTCTCTCTCACTCTCTCTCTCTTGCTTTTTCACTAGGGCTTTACTAAATCAGAAGCACCTGGAGGAACACCTCGGTTCTCATGTGGAGGAGATTTACAGAGAGATAAAAAAAAAAGATGCCGATCTTTATGGTTCTGTCTCATATCCTGCACTGCGCATTGCATTCATACACTATGTGGAGCTCAATTATTGTGTGTGTGTCTGTGTGTGTGTGTTGTGCAGGCGGTAATGTTGGGTGGCATCTCAAACCTTGCAGTAACATAAACAGAAATGACAGATAAGTGTGCTGTGCCTCCACAGAAGTAACTGACCATTTTACAATCCAAAACGTGTACTATTAAACTTTTTTCTGTTCTGTGAGATCATAATGTGTTTTCTTGCTGTGTTTGCCATTTGGAAGAAAAAAAATCACCTTTAATACTAAAAGTAGTCTGCTTGCAAGGTACAAATTTTAGGTTTCACTTGATTAACCAGTTCTTATCTTGATTGCATAAAATTTTAACATTATTTACCTAATTTGTTAACAAAATGAGATTAGGAAACATACACAGAAACATACTATTCTCCTGTTGGTTGTAGGTAGCCGGGATTTAAATTACGAGGAAGTATATTATTGTTAGAGAAAGCTTAAAGATTAATTGCACAAAATAAGTTAGTCTGAGTCTATTCTTGTTTGTTTGATAGTTTGTTTCTTCCTAGAACTTTTTATTTAAAAGAGAGAGGAGTTTTAAAACTTTTTTTATTTTTCGCTTAGGTGGAAGCTAACTTAATACATTTACTTTGTTACCTTCCTTGAGTAGTTTTATGAGATGATATGTTTTACTTGTACTTCTCTACATTCTACAACAAATACCTGTACTTTCTACTTCACTACATTTCTGCATGTCATTGTGCTACGTAAGTAGAGGCCTCAGTAGTATTTCAATTGGTACTATCGCCACCTGCTGACTATTATGCATAATTGTATGATTTGCATTCCATCTGTGAAATACTTAATCACATAGCAGGTGTTTGAAGAGAGAGAGAGAGAGAGAGAGAGAGAGATTGATTACTTTTACGGAGCACAAAATAAATAAAAAATAATACAAAAATTAAGAATGAGAAATAGACATTTTGTTATTATCAGGATTGCTAACATCAAAATTAGTCATAAATCCTAAACATATTTATGTGGCTAAAATAAAAAAGCTACTCCTACTTTTATTAATGATCAGTAAAACATTTTAGGGAACATTTGTGCCACATGTGGTTTTTATTAAATGTCATGACCTCAGGGTGGATTTTTTTTTTTCTTTTTTCCTTTTTTCTTTCTTTGGTGGTTGGATTCTTGCTCTGTTTTTAATTCTGTCCAGTGTGTGTGTGTGTGTGTGTGTGTTTGTGTGCTCGCATATGTGTGTTGCTTGAGTCATAATGATATTACAGTCACAAAGAGTAACTTTTGGAATTTAATGCTGTAATGCATTTCAGGAATCACAAGACCACAAAACACCCGCTTTATTCCTTTGAAGTGCACATTAGCACGGAAATCACAGAAATTCTATATGCTCTTGGAACATCAAACCACCACAGTGTGTGTGTGTGTGTGTGTGTGTGTGTGTGTGTGTGCGCGCGTGTGTGCATTTGAAATATTAGTGTAATAAAAGCTTGCTTCTGATTGGACTTTGCATTAGAAGCACTAAATTGAAGAATTTTGTTTTTCGACATTTTGCATGGTTATTCATCTTTACACCATTCTTGACACTTCCAAAAGTTTCGTTCTATCATTTTTATCAACTCTATATACACATAGTATGAAAGGGGAAAAAAATAGTAAAATGGATGTTAAATATACTGTGTGGTATGGTTTACATTTTTAAAGCCTCTTGCTCACTGTTAGAGACTTTGTGGTTATTTTATGTGATTTCTTTTCTTATTCTCCACATAATGGCTTTCTGTAAAAATAATTTGAATGGCTGGGGTTTTATTTAAACTTTTTCTGCTGCAGTGCATGTATACAATTAAAAACAAGTCCAGAAATCAGCTCTACATTATATCAAAAAGTTCAGCAAGTAGATTATTAAACATGAAATAATAATAATAATAATCAGAGATCAATTTAAAAAGTACACTGATGAGCTATATTAACACTAGACAACGCATTAACACTGATTATTATTTATGTATCAATAAACTGGTGACAAGATCGTGAGCACCCAAGGTTCCCCCTGGCCCACAGGGACCATGGTATGCCATGGGATGTGCCAGTCCAATTCACAGAGGCCCCATCCCACCACAAGCCACCGCACCAAAAGTATCTGTTGCCAAATCTCTGGTGCCAGGCACCTCCGCACACCTGCAGACGACTAGTGGAGTCTTGCCCCGAGGGGCCAAAGCTGTCCAGGCAGCATAAGTGGGGAACCTGCACAATACTGGGCAAAATGTTTTGCATTTTAATGCCATGGCTGCAATATTGTCATGCAGTGTATCAGGATAATTTTGTTTGTTTAGACTTTTGAATGTAGCTCATAAAGTGCACATATGTCAAACAAAGTGGGCGGAGTTTTGTCTTTGCTATTTAATACGTACAATTGCACCTTACATTATAATAGGAAGACCTGTACACCTGGTAATTTATACAATTATCCAGAAAGCTGACCTTGTGGAAGCAGCACAATGCATTCAATTATGCAGATAGAGTGCAAAGTGTTATTCAATGTTCATACCAGATATTAGAATAGGGATAATAACAAGCTTATCTTGTTTATCTTCTAGGATTTTCACACAATGTCTAGAGTTTTAAACAAATTTGCAAAATCACAGTGTGTGTTAGTGTGTGTGTGTGTGTGTGTGTGTGTGTGGAGAGACCAAATGTTAAGAAACAATTCCAAGTTCTAACAATAGCTTGGAAGAACACACTCGTTTAGGACACTGTGTGTAAAATCTGACATTATACCTGACATCTCATACTTCTGCTTTCAGTGTGTGTGTGTATGTGTGTGTGCGTGTGTGTGTGTGTGTGTGTGCGCATGTGTGTGCCCTGCAGGAGATTTCAGGTTTCATGCCGAGGCAACCAGACCTGTGTGTCTGTTTTTACTTCAGCTGGGGAAAAAAAATGTCACCCTGATTTACACTCAATGGACGAGTGTGTGAGGGTAAAAACTTTTTATAGCAATAATAGATTTTTTTTTTTTTCAAAAGAACAATATCAGTAATGAAAAGTTTTAATTTCCAAGTTATTACATAGCAAATTAATATACTCATTTTAGAATAAAAGATAATCAAAACAGGATCAAATGAATATATCTCAATGTATTCACTAGAATATGCTAATCAGTTAATCATTTATATTCTTGTTTATTTGCATTTTTGCCCCAAGTACTGATTATGCCCCTGAACTCATTTACCACCACTTTAGTATATACGGATAGTGGTGGTTCAATCTGCTAAGGCTTTTGTTTACTGATGAGAAGTTCAAGAGTTCAAGCCCCAGCAACATCAAGATGCTGCTCTTATCCTCTTGAGACCTAAATGTCCTTACATGAAGACATGACATTTTCTCCCACCTATACTTATTACGTATCCTTGTGCCATCCTCATGTTAGGATCGTTTCTTTTGCCAAACTTTGATATATAGACAGTGATTAAGTTCATAGTTATTAGTTGTTAATAAAAAGAAGCCTTTAGAAATTGCAGTGTACACAACATTAGATACCAGTCTCAGGAGGCTGAGGACCAAGACAAAGTTAAGGCCTTGCAAAACCTCTCAAGCTTTGGCCAACTTTTATCACTGTTTCAGCAGAAGCTACAGTATCTACAGTAGCATCCCCCCACTGACCAACTTTGTGAAAAAGAGCAACAAAGAGCTTCAGTTAAATCTATCACCAGAAATGTCTTTTTTAGAATCTTAAGGAACCTTTCACACTTAACCAACAAGCTAAAGCATCATAATTTGGAGGCCAATGTCTCAGAAACCGGTTTTGCAGTAGTATGAAGAAAAATCCCTTAGTCTTGAAAGGAGTGGACTGGACTGGAAGTCCTTCCTTCTTTTAGCATTTGTATCAACCACAAGAACCTAGACTACACCAAGTTAAGGCTAAGAGACTGGATTCTTGCCCTTGGCCATACATTTAGCCTTGCTCTTTGTTTAGAATCCCCAACAGTGTTCACTGTGGAAGTTTGTGTCCTCATACTTCTGAGACAGGTAAATCATCAGGATCCACATGTCTCCAGCCACAAGATGCCCCAGTAGTCACAGAATGCAGGAGATTAAACAAGATAATACTGGTGACACATGTTCCATCTTGTTTAAAAATTATTTAACATGATCATCAGCACTTTAAGAGTTTGCTGTAACCACTAAAGCTGGACAACCTACATGTTGAGATACCTGTTTATGACCCTGGCAAACAGGTATGTCTTTCCACTAAGGGCCTAGACATCATGGAGGGGTGCAAAAAGCTGGCACATTGGCATATTAGGTCATTAAACATACTGCAATTGTTATCTACTGTACCACCTCCAACTGCCAACCACCCAGCCCTTTCTTTCCATGTCTCATGCCTTTAGCCAGTCACGCCATGTCCCTTTGCAGATACTACTCCTCTTTCCACTTCCCCAAATCCTCTTAACATTAAAGGCAAATTTGTGTTCATAGTCTAAGTAACCTTGAGCTTAAAGTATGAGAGAGGGTAAATTATAATACCTTGTTGACTGGGAGGGCTATGTTCTGTGTCAGGAGTTCCATGCCTGCCACTCAAATCATCCAAGTTTACAGTACAACCTAGTACAATGTGTACAACATGGCCTACAAACATATCTGCCACAAATTTTAACACATATCCATTATAAACTCTCCCATGTTCACATTCCCAGACTACTGATCAAACAAAATCACAACTAATGCACTATATAAAGACTCTCTCCAGTTGTAATCACTGTAAAATATGATGGTTTGCTAGACAACTATCTGCATCTTGACCTTTACCTTAATCCAGATGGTAGATTTGTTTGCTATGATTATAAAGATTTTTTTTCCTGCTGAGCTCTGGGCTCACATATATTTCTGCACCGCTTTTCTGTGCACTTTCAAAAGCTTTAAATTAAAACCTAACAGAAATCCAACCCAAAAGCGACTGTAACTAGTTCATGGCTTTCACCTCATTTGGGCATTAGATTATGCTCTATTTGTGGCTGTGTACTGTATGTGTACTTTGCAATCTCTGCCAGCCATGCCACTCTCGCCACTCTGGCTCACAGCAGTCACTGAAAGCACAAAGAAATACACAAAATAGACTGTAAGTAATAAGCCACAGGTGAGAAGTCACACTTAATACTTACTTCTACCGGTTCAACCTGCTTCCTCTCTGCCCATCTTAGGCCAAGAAGCCATCTGGCTTGTAGCTGGCAGGAGAGGTAATCAGCCACCACCATCTGTGCCCCCAGCCTGTGGACTACCTCAAACTTTAAAAGCTGAAGTGCCAGCTACCAATTCATGCAGTGAAGCCATGGAATGGGGCACAACAGGAACAATGGGGCAACATACAGTAGTAGATAATATCAGAGAGCAATGACTGTCCACAGTATGGCCGAACACTCATATTGTTCTTTATCTTAATAAGAATGTCTGACTGGTGTGCAGCATTGGATATCTCTCATCCTCCAATTCCCCAGCTCTTTGTCACTATATCAGTCTGCAAACCAAAGTCCTCAAACATAGCCATAAATAGATGTAGGCTATGATAAGGTAATGTTATCCTGTTCCAAAGACACAGCCATTGGATTTAAATGAGCTACAAGTAAAATAATTACCTTATGGCTTTTCTAACACTTTGGTCATCCCTTCTTTAGTATAAGTGTTCTGTGTCTCATAGGACATGACATGTTGTATGGTTTGGTCAAGGCTGGTGAAGATCTTTATTATATCACAAGGTTTAAAGGCAGTGTTTAAATCTTCCTTAACTATGGGTTATGGCATCAAAGTTGAACAAAATGTCTGGAGAAATAAGAAAAATGGGATTCTCTGCAGCTGTTCAGCACACTATCAAAATAAAAAAAGAACAAAATTCATAGAAATGTGCCCAAAAGGTGGTCATAACTGGCTTACGGCTTTTGGCTTGTTCAAGGTTAAAGTCACACACAGTGCATAGATCTGAGAGTGCATGGAAAGCTGTGCTGGATGTGACACTCCCTCTTTGGCTCAGCAGTCACCGAAAGCATAAAATAATAATAATAAGAATAATAATAATAATAATAATAATAATAATAATAATAATAGGTAGGCTAGTGGTAATAATACTGGTGAGAGGTGGGAATCATAACACATTACCATCAACCCACCTCCTCTCTGTCCACAGCAGATGCTCAAACATGCCCCTGCTGCTATGAATGATAATGAAATTGCAATAAAATGTAACTTCTGTAATTGTGCTTTGTTATTCTTTATCTAGGTATTTATTTAATCATTAAAAACAGACACATTTGAAATACAAACAAAATAGCACAGAAGTCCCACAGTTTCTTTACCACTGTCATTGAAATGTATTTAATTTTATGAAATGTTTTCAGCATTATTAACATTGTCATTAATATGCAAAGATTCTTTCAAGCCTGTAATGTTAGAGTGCATTTGTTCCAATAATATGGTATTTCATTTAGAAAGGAATTAAAACTCATACGTTCTCATTTGCATTTTGTTTTTGGTTTTCTGCAATGGCCAAAATACTGGACATTACCATGTCACACAATTGCTACCAAAACAGTAAAAAGTAATAATAATCCTAAATTAGTTTATATAATTTAATAATTAGCAGGGATCATAAATAAACCACATAGGACTTTTGACCTCCGTCTTCAGTGTTTTACCTTTACACTTTATTTTATGCACATACTCATTGCTTAAGTGCAGAGTATCATGGGTAAGATGCACAGTGAATATTAGTGTGGAAAAACAGTACAGTAATAGCGATCAGCAAATTGTACTCTGGTAAGTGCAGGAACAAGGCCACATGTTTATTTCCCTTGTCTCCAAAATGACTAAAATGCTTTCTCATGCTGCTGCTGTCAGACGTGATTTATTAGCATTTACCCCATTAACATTCTCATGGAAGATTTGCAATGTGAAATAAAGTTGGGCAACTCAAGGTAAAGTTAGGAATATGGGTCAAAAATTATGCAAATTAAATATGAAAGCCAAAAAGGTACTTTGGCTGTTGGCCTAAAAAATAGCACTCTTATTAATAACACTCTAACAAAAAAACAGTTCTACATCTTTGATTTTCCCTGTAAAAGAAGAGATGAAAGAGATGGTCACCATTGGCCTTAATGGCCTCTTATGAAATAAATGAGATGAATATGTGCAAATATAGGTAAATGAGGATGAACTATTAGTGGACAGACTAGTGCAAAGTGTGATGTGCAATTGAGTTATATACTAGTTATAGCAATTATAGGTATAGATTGAGGTAATGAAGGTCAAATGCAGATTAGGGTAAATGATGAGTAGATAAATATGACAATGAAAAATGAGTCTGTTATTAATGAGAGCTAAGTGTGTAACTGAGGATGTTGGAGTGGTTGAGAGACCATCACAACCAAGAATCCCAATCACATCCCTGACACCGTACATACTGTAGGTGTTAAACCAGTACATTACTCTATGAACAAATCATTTCCTGTGTCTGTCAGTAGAGAAGCTCCGTGAAAGAAGTCTGCCACTGGACATGCTCTTTTGCTTGGTAAAAGCTACATACAGTGGATGAATGGGGTTGGACATGATGGACAGCATTTTGTTCAAGGTCCTCCTTTCTAGCACCAGCAAGTCCAGTTTAAAGCCAACCACAAAACTACCATGTGCAGCACACAGGGTATACTGGCCACCAGTGATTGGTAGAACATCTATAGGAGCTTTTGGTAGATGCCCAGGGCCCAGACTTTTTTTTTTTTTTTTTTTTTTACAGATGTTCTGTTTGCTTACCAGTCCCGCCTGTTGCTCAGCAGTAGCCTTTGGTATTTACTGTATACAGAATGTCACCAACATCTTAAAATTAATTCACTTAATAATGACCAGTAGTAGTGTAGTGTGGGCCCAGTCTGAGAAAATTCTATTACCATCTCCCTGGTCTTAGACTTGTTCAGCTGGAGATGATTTAACCTGCAACTTAATTTGTATTGTAATACCCATAGTAACAGGATACTAATAGTTCTAATAGTAAGCATAAACATAAATGTTAAATAACAAATAGAAATTGATATAAAAAGAGTCTTCATTGTCAGATATTTGTAACAGTCAGAATTTTCCAACAAAAGAAATCTCAAAAAATTACTTGATCAAGCTACTATTCGCAACGTGACAACAGGGACAGATTACTTTATTCATAAAAATGCAACAGCATACCAACAACAACCTTACGAACTATTTCTAGGTCATTCCAAATTATCTCTAAACTGTTTGTCTTGGGATTTAGTCTTTCATTACTTCTAGTTAACATGAGGATGAGCTTCTGCAAACCTTCTGACAGGTTCATGATTTACCTCACCAACTGGTTCATGGCTAATGTGGGTTACAAACCTAATTAGGTTCTAACACAAGCCTGATTCCCAAATCAGCCTTTCCAAAATCCCTCTTTAAATCTTGAATGAGGGCACTACGTGGTGTGTGGAACAAAGGATTTTACTTTCTTCATAGTTCACTAGCTTTCAAATTCATACTTTAGGTTCAACCCAGGAACAGTTTGGGAATTTTCACATTAGGGACGTGGCCCCATTTCCAAGTACACATGACCAAAAAGTCTGGTTATTCCTGATCCAGCACAAATGAAGGAACCATGTGGAACCACGGTGTACTCTGGCACAGCTTAAAAATAGCTCAGATATAAAATCAAATTGTACCTGAATACGGAAATGGATCTCTGTTTAAATGGTGATGTCATCAGTGCCGTCTGCCTCCTCTATAATCTCTGTACATGTAGAATGTGCCAAGCTCCTCCTCTGACCAACACAGCCATAGCAGATAATTTTTTTTATTTTTTTTATTTTTTAAATATCAAAAATATTATTCCAAGCATGAGGATTGACTACCTTATTCTCTTGATTTTAATTACAGCTCGCAAACCAGGTGCATGCTACCACCTGCTGTACTGGAGAGTGAACGTACATACACAAGTATAGACAATAATACTTATTTAAAACTAATTTCATCCCTGCCTATCTCCTTTTTTGCATTGGGGAGTACTAACAGGCAAGATACGGATAATATAGACTTCTGTCATGTAAAAAAGACATAAGTGAATCAGAAGCTGTCAATTGCTAGGATAGACTTATCTGTTCAAGAAAGCATCAGGCAATCTGGTCGGTGATCAGGGAATCTTACAGTAAAATCTATTTAGTTAACTTCTTACTTTTGTCATCTGCTGTTGTGATTGATGTCATGCTAGTCACATAAATACAAAAGGTCTATAAAGACATTTTAAAATGTGGATCACAAATGATTATTGCTAAATAAAAATAAACTGTTAACCTGAGCCAGTTAGTCTGAAAAGCCCAAAGAGCAGGAAAATGGATTAAGGACATATTTATTTATTGCCGATACTTTATTTCACCTTTAAAAGCAATCCACAAGAGATGTGGAATAAAATCTGTGTCTAATTTTCTGGTTAAAAAGACTAAATTAAAACCATAAGCTAAGCACAAGACCTGACCTTCGCCAGCAAAGCAACACTACATATAAACTTCTCTATTTTAGAAAAAGCTTAATGTTCAACCAGAAGCTAATTATTTTCTTAAGAACAATGGCAATTTTGCTAAAAATAATCATCAGTACTTACTTGTAACAATGCTAGAAAGCTAGAATCTGTTACACATTGATTTTCCCATATTTAGCTCCTTGAGTAAACGAAAATCAATCCCACATGTTCGGTTCCTTTTTGTGGGGAAACAATATGTGAGCAACATTGTAATCTGTTTCTCATTTCCTGGCTGTAAGCATGGTTTAGACGAAAAAATATGAAAGAGAAAACCGGAGAAAAAAAAAAGCATAACCTCACTAGGCAACACCGAATGCAAATGAGACACTAGTTTTTAAATTTGCTGTGGTTTAGCATTAGAGCTGCATAGCCATTTCCTGATTGTGCCCAAGAAATATGCAAATGAACCATTAACGAGGCTTCATGGGAACTCATTCAACGGATTCATGGGAGAGTAAAAACACAAACTCAGCTATATTTTTTTTCCTCTCCACAAAAAAGAAAAAAAAAAATCAGGAAACTAAGGAACTAGATATCTAGCTACACTCACTGGCCACTTCAATAGGTACACCTGTTCAACTGCATGTTAACACAAATATCTAATCAACCAATCACATGGCAGCTCAGTGCATTTAGGCATGCTCAGTGTCTTGCAGAAGTATTCATATCCCTTGAACTTTTGCATATTTTGTCACGTTACAGCCACAAACATAAATGTATTATGTTCGGATTTAATGGGCTAGACCAACACAAACTGGCACATAATTGTGAGATGGAAGGAAAATGATAAATGTTTTTTTTTTTTTTGGACTCTATTTAATAGCTAGGTGACTTCTGAAGGCAATTGGTTCCACTGGGTTTTAGTTAGGGCTATTGGAGTAAATGGGGTTCTGAATACAAATGCACACTATATTTTTCAGATCTTTATTTAAAAAGTAAAAATGAAAACCATTTATCATTTTCCTCCCACTTCACAACTATGTGCCACTTTCTGATGACCTATCACATAAAATCCCAATAGAATACATTTACATTTGTGGTTTGCCTGACAAAATGTCGAAAAGTTCAAGGGGTATGATTTTGAACATTGGTTGTTGGTGCCAGACTGGTTGGTCTGTATATTTCCAAAACTGCTGATCTACTGGGATTGTCACACACATCCATCTCTATGGTCAACAGAAAATGGCCTTGAAAAGAGAAAGTATCCAGTGAGTATCAGTTCTCTGAGCAAAAATGCCTTGTTGATGCCAGAGGTCAGAGAAGAGTGGCCATTTTGAACTGATAGAAAGGCAATAGTACCTAAAATAACATCTTGTTACAACCAAGGTATGCTGAAGAGCATCTCTAAATACCTTTTGTACTTAGTGATACTTTGGAAAGGAACTGTGGCATTAGTCATTACTGTACTGTAGCATTTTAGGTGGAGACAGTGGACTGATTATAGACTAGTCCAGTTATAGTTCATTTGTAGGCAGGTTTTACTGGTTACAATGACACACTCCACAGTGTACTTAAAACTGCACTCCCTACTCCTTTGTATCACAGAAAGTGATATTTTCCTATTGTTTATGCCTAAAGTAAATAGAAAAGACCTATTTTTTATTTTCAGACTTTGCTTTAGTGACCTTCGTAACAAAATGTGCTATTTTTTTCACTCGTAATCCATAACCTTTCAGAGTTATCCAGAGACTTCAGGGGCTCACCAATCATCACGTCAGTTTAGCTCTAGATACCTCAGTGAACATGTAGATCTATCTGAATTTATCAGAGATGACATCAAGTGATACCATCTGCCAAAATATTTGATGCCTACAAGGCATATTTTGGCATACTGGACATTGAACACTAAGGAGTGTATACAAAAAAAATATATATATATATATGATGGGAGACTATATTTGATGAATGAAAGTGATTTACATTACAGTCACAAACCTAAAAAAAAAAAGGCTCACTTCTAAATGTTTGTTTATTTTTGTATAACGTTAATGTTTCTATATTATATAGGACACAAAAGCAAAGTGTGAAGCAAATAAAAGGCATTTGCTATATTTTTCAACATGAGTCATTGAGAAATAACACAGACTATCCAGGACTACAGTATACTCAGTTTTTCCCTACATTGCTTACAGTACAGTTTTCCTTCCTACAGTTTAAAATTTTACTTAACATGGCTTAATAGCCTGTTCAGTCCACTTTTTCAGGGAAATATTAACCTATTGGAATGCAGGCGTTGTGTTCTGATTGGTTCCAGATATATTTTGGGTAGTTACTGTGGTCTGATTAGCTACAATTACACTTTAAGAATTATGGGAATTATGTTCTAATTGGTGACAGTTGGTGAAAGGAACTGACAGTAGTGAAACTGGTTATAGTGCCACCTGGTTGGTAATTGTACACAAAGTGATCAAAAGCACCATTTTGAACAGTAACTTAAGTGCCTTTGATTACTTAGGCATTTCGTTCATAAACTTGGGTCTGATTGTTTACAGTGACAATTTGGACAGGAATTTTGGTTTAATTGGTCACAGTGGCCAATTCTCATAATTCTCATACAAGAATTGTAGTCTCCAAATACAAACCGGATTCCAAAAAAGTTGGGACACTAAACAAATTGTGAATAAAAACTGAATGCAATGATGTGGAGA
>JAQMYJ010000010.1:17670792-17688680 GCA_030014305.1 Clarias laeviceps | reverse complement strand
TCTCCACATCATTGCATTCAGTTTTTATTCACAATTTGTTTAGTGTCCCAACTTTTTTGGAATCCGGTTTGTAGTTAGATGAAAAGGTGTGCTATTCATTTAGCCCAGCTCTCAGCTAATATGTGCACAATGATTTCCTGTACAAGGTGAGGGCCTGAAGCTTATCCCATGGACTGAGGTGGCATGAGGTGGGGTACACCTTGGAAGAGGTGCCAATCCAACACAGAGCACAAACTGTATTCACACACACACACACACACACACACACACACACACACACACACACAATATGAGTAATTTTGTAAGGGCCCCTTAGCCTAATGTACATGTTTTTGGATTGTGGGAGAGAAGAATAGTACCTGGAGGAAAAACTCACCAAGCAAGCGGAGATCATGCAAACATAAGACACGCACCCCAGACAGGGATCGAACTGTTACCCTAGAGTCCACAGTACTAACCACTACACTGCTTTGGATTTATTAGAAAACAGGAAGTGAAAAATAGTCCATAAATCAAATTTTATGCAAATTGCAAACAAAAGGAAAATCTGAAAACAAGGATTCTGATATTTGAATCTAGATTGATTATCATTAAACGTATTGCTGTATTATTATGCGGTATTGCTGGAAAAATCAATTGTGCCATGACATTTTGTGAGTTTGGTCCTGTGAGACAGCAACAAAAGGTTTTGATAAATTAAAAAGTCAGAGGATTTCAAAGTGGACATTTAGTGGTTAGTGTGAAGCTGATGCCTTGCTGACAGACTGACAGGCTGCTGAATCACGGCCGATGTCACAGGAGGAAAATGTCAGAGTGAGAAATGGAGCTCAAACTCAAACCCTTTCTCTTGCAAGGAGATCTAAATATGTTTCTGTCTGGGCAAGAACTTTATTTAATTTGGAGGAAAAGGAAGGCTTATTTGCTAAAATGAACAGACATTATTAGCCATTGAATATTAAATGTTAAAAACAACAACAAGCAAAGGTAATTTCAATAGTGGAGGAGCAATTTGCATAATAATTTAGGTTAATACACATTGCGAATAAATAGAGTGTTGGAAAAATTATAATTTGTACTTTTTTTTTTGTTATTTTGAAAATATAGTTTGAAAATGTCATCACTGTCTATCATAAAACTAGAACAAATATAAATTATAAGAGCATTGAACTATTTCTAAAAAAATTTCTAAAATACTAAAAATATGTATAACCCAAAGAAATGGTTTATTAATAGTATACATGTTCCTAAAAATGAACAACAGTAATGAAATCTATTTTATAAAGTGTACATTAAGTAAAGCCTAGCTGTCTTTAACTATCCTTTCATAGCATTGATTGAAAACTGACAAATTAGAATAGTGTATTAATTGCTAGGTGTGTTTGTATTATTTATTTATTTATTTATTTATTTATTATTTTTCAGCATGAAGTGATAAGCAGTTGCTCATTAGAATGGAAATTAGCATAATTGTTTAGTCAATTATTTTGACATTTTGCAAACAACAAATTAACATTAGCAGCTAATAATATTTCCACCATGACAGCATATGTATGATCGAAGTGAAATTAAATGCAAATGTATGTATGTTAATCAAGATTTTGTTACAGCAATGAGCGTCCAACAATAAAAACAATAAAAAGGGAAAAGGGAAAAGGCTATAAGATATATGCAGATCTTTAACGTTTGAACACACCTACTCATAAAGCTGTGTGGTAAACATTTATTTATTTATTTATTTGCTTGCTACATAATTCTGTGTATTATTTTTGATGTCTTCAGTATTGTTGTGCAATGTAAAAAAATATGTTTTGCATTGTGTTCAGTAAAATGCAATGCAAATTATGACACAAACTTCAGTACTAAAAGCTTAGTGAAATAAATAAATAAATAAATAAATAAAAAGACGTTGATGCCGCTGTGGTTGCTATTTTTATTTACTGTATTTGATTATTTCCATTTAATTACTACTTATCGCTTAGAGTTGAAAATAGGAAGCAAATATTAATACACTGCAATTATGCCTAATATACAAGGTTTAAAATACAAGGCATCATTATGATGATTTATATTGCGATAACACAGAACTGTAGTAAAATACATTGCTCATTAGGGTATTATTATTATTATTATTATTATTATTATTATTATTATTATTATTATTATTGTTGTTGTTGTTGTTGTTGTTCTCAATTCCTTTTGTAATTCCTTTTGGATATTTGGCATGAGTTTAACAAAAAATTATAAATAAGCATTGGAAGCCAATAGGAAATTCAAAACAGGCTTCACTTATATTAAATGCAAAGATAAAGTAAAGATTTCACAATTTATTTTTGTTATCCAAGTTTGTTACTGATTATTATTATTATTATTATTATTATTATGTAAGATATATGGATTATAGGTGTCACAGTGGCTTAGTGGTTAGCACTGCACCTTCAGGGTCTGGGTTCGATTCCTTGCCAGGTTCAATTCCCACCTCTTTGTGCAATTCTCCCTGTGCTTGGTGGGTTTCCTCCGGGTAGTCTGGTTTCCTCCGACAGTCCAAAGACATGCAGATTAGGCTAATTAGCATTACCAAATTTCCCGTAGTGTGTGAATGAGTGTGTGAGTGTGTATGAGTGTGTTTGCCCTGTGATGGATTGACACCATGTCTAAGGTGTACTCTGCCTTGTGCCCGTGACCCTGTAAACAGGATAAAGCTGTATAGACCATGAGTGAGTAAGTGAAATATATGCAATATGTGTTGGCACATACTTTTACTAACCTACAGTACTTTGCAAAAAGTATTTTTTTTTTATGTTTGAATGATTCATTGGTAAATGTATGGCTTAACAGACAAACAAACAAACAAACAAACAAACAAGCAACAATCCTCTGAAACTGCTCAGGTACAGGGACTGTACTGAAAATGAGAGCGAAAGACGAGAGCCAAAAAGTCAGCTAAAAAGAACTATTCCTCAATTTTCAAAAAGTATTGTATGTTTATGCATTTTAGTATTGGTACATTATAGGTATAAACATAGAAATAGTTTAGAAAATGTTATATAGATATGTAGACACAGCCATGCATGTTCACACAAGCATGTATACTAAAACAAAAACCTGCACCACACACACACCTTCTTACTGCCAGCACAGAATGCAAACATGCCCACACCCCTAATGTGCACACAGAGTAAACAGATGTTCATGTACACACACATAAATGTAACACACATTAATTAGTTTAACCTGTGCAAGAGCACCTGCTTTCCTTCTGGGAAAAACATACTGTAAACTTGCTGTGTGTGTGTGTGTGTGTGTGTGTGTGTGTGTGTGTGTGTGTGTGTGTGTGTAGGTGTGTGCTACATCCCACTTGCATAATTCAAACCAGGTCATTTTTTTTCTAATTTAGTATTTGGTTCATAAATAACATATTATATCACCATGACAACAAAATTATGCTATCATTTTAAATGTCAATTGTGTTGCTGTTATATGCAGCTGTGTGGGATGATTGTTTTTTATTAATTCATTGTAATTTTTATAGACATATTTTATCTTATGTCTATAAAAAAATATTACTTTTAATATCCTCTTTGGCACTGAAGCAAGAAATGATGAATTCACCTCATTAAAAACGGAGAATTTTAAATGTTCAGAAAAGAAAATCCACAAGGTGAAAGAGTGACTGTGTCATCATGGAAATGACAGATGACGCTGAAGTTTTTTTTTTTTTTTTCTTTTCTTCCCCTAAAGACTAGAGCTGACCCAGTTTGGAGCATGAGAACAAGCTTTAGTTAATTTTGAATCTCTATGATGAGAGTAAATGAAACTGCATTATCATCATCATCAACAAACATCACAAATCAGACAAAGCACTTGTTTTGGTAACAGTGGTTACAACTTGGCGACAATGAAGATGACATTTAAAACAGAGATTTCAAGACTAGTGCGTACAGACTGTACAGTGACTGACTAGTAAACTTTGTTAAAAAAAAAAAAGAGCTACTTTTACCAATAGAAATTGTTAGTTGTTTATCATATCCAGGAAAGATTAAAAACAGAAAGTAAATTTTAACACTAGTGTGTGGAATATTGATTTATGCAGCATTTGCTTTAGTCTTTTCACTCCTTCCTATTCAGAAAGTGTGAAATCCAAAGAAAGCTTCTGCACCAGACAGGTGCTCTTAAAGGATCAGGTAAAGCCTGAATGCCTGGAGGCTTAAGCTCTTTCCCCAAAAGAGAAGAGCAAGTTTTATGTGCATCTACGTCTCATTTGGGCACTCCTGAAAATCCTGGAATTTATACAGAACTGTTAGTGTTTAAATTGTAGCCCTGTTTGTATTGACTGGGGCAATCAGGTTCAAATTTGAATAAAATTTGAATTTGAACCTGATTACAAAATTTAAATAAAGAAGGGTCATGTCAGGGCTCTTGTTAATGCTAATGAGATTAGTTATCCTGGCATTGGACAAAGCTTTATATCATTGTCGGCTTTGATGAAGCCTGACAAAAAGGATTGATGGAAAAAGAAAAAAAAATGAAAAGGTGATATAAACAATGTAAGAAACAACATAAAATCACTTAGAAAAGGCAAAAAAGTAAAAATAAGAAAGCAGAAGAAAAGGCAGAGAAAAAAAACATAAAGGAAAGTACTGGGGCAGAAACGAATGAGACAGGGAATCAAAAAGGCAAAAAGGAGAAATGAATAAACTATAAATAAAAAATAATAAAGGCGTAAGCAAAAAAGTTCAAAAATTAAAAAAAAAAAATTAGTACAGGATGGAAGATTGTCTGTTTTTTACAATTATTTTTTTAAGCATGTCTTCCCACTCTACAAACCATGAAACTCAATGCAAAGATTTGTGCACTGAATTAATTCCCATTTTGGACGAGTGAATTTCTGATTGAAATGCAGTAGATCATTTCAAGCTTTTCATGTGCCACATCTCATTTTCATATTGGACCAAAAATGAGTGAACTAAGACTCAGGGGAACAAAATAGTTCTGCACAGGTTAGAAAACATAGATCGAGCTTAGTTTTTTAGGGGGAAGTGCAAAATTCATGAAATTATGGCAGATATGTGAAAATATGGAAAATATGGAGAGATTTGAATTTTGATCTAAGTAATAAGTCACAATTCCAGTGGGGAGAAAGGCTTGGGCTGCTTCAAGACCAACATCGATCACCCAAATTTAAAAAAAAAATAAAAACACACACAATAACATTAGTAGGGGTGCCCCGAGGGCAGCACTTCAGGGGAATTAAGAAAAAACAGTAAATACGTGTGTGTTATATATAAAAGTGAAATTGGTGCTTATTGGTTGGCGGTCAGCTGCAGTTTAAATTCTTCATAATTCCCTTACATTTTAAATATAAAAACACTTAAGCTCTATACAATTTATACCAAAATAAATAAATTAATACATGCATACACAAATAAATACATAAATAAATAAGAAAAAAAAAATCATAGCACCTCTTGCCAACCAACCAGAATTAAACATTTATCAGCACCATTGTAATAGGTATTAGCTCATTTTCTGTTCCCAGTTCATTAATTTTAATAAAAGGATATTTAGTCCACAGATACATTTACTTTTATAACAAGCCCTTGATCCTTTCATTTCCTACATACTGATCCTTAAAGGATTTGGGAGGAGCTTCACAGAACAGCATCCAGCGGGATGTGTGAAGAGAAAAGTGTACAGCTTAACGAGGCAATAATACATCAATGAAAGTCTTCTGTTTAATTATTAACACTTAGGACACGTCCAATTTGGTCTGGTTTTATCTCCAATGGCTCTGAATATTTAATAACCACATCCACCAAACGCCAGCATGATCTAAAGCCCTAACGAGCTTCTCTTTATCTCACTGAAAATGGCCACCTCATTGTTTTATTCAGGAAGCTAATCTTGGGATCTCACATTGATTTGGAGTTAAGCTTGTGATTGAGTTAAACATGAAGCCGCATATCCAACAAGACACATTCAAATTACTATATAATATGCAGGTCACTTTTAAAGATAAGGCTTACGCTTTATGATAACAGCTTAAAAAGCTTTAAAAGACTGTACAGGCCACACCCACTAATTTGTGATAGCTATAGCAATTATTGTGTTTCCCTGCCTTTATAAAAATATATACATTTTTATAAATAAATGAATTAATAAATATGTGCATAGACATATATTGGAAGACACCAAAAGATACCTTGGTGTAGTCACTGGCTGTAGTCACTCAGGTTCTGTGATGTGAGATCATTTAAAGCTTTTAAAATCAATGCAAAATTTTACTGGGTGTGGATAAGATAGAGGTGCTTATATCTTCTGGTAAGGACCCTCGCTGTTGCATTCTGAACTAATTGAAGCTTGTCCATGCACCTAAATAAACATCCAGACAGTAAGGCATTACAATAGTCCGACCTAGATCAAGAAGCACTCATTTTCCTGTATTGTTTAGTTACAATATATTCCTTATCGTGCCACTATTTCTGAGATTAAAGAATGCTATCCTGGTAATGTTATCTACATGAGCTTCAAAGGAAAGAGAGGAATGTATAATCACAACAAGGTATTTTATTGTTGTACTTGAAACAGAAATGCCATCCAGAGTTAATATATGATAAGGAGAGGAGAGAAGAGGAGAGGACCGATTCCTTAATTCCTTTTACATTTTCCTATGAAGGAGAATACTATGTAGTAACATGTGCAAAGAGACGCAACCGTGATCAGAGGCCAATAGAAGGTCATCTACTACTTTAACAAGCTCTGTCTCTGTGCTGTGATGAGGCCTAAATCCTGACTGATACATTGCTATTTCTACGTAGATATGAACATAGCTGCTGCGCTACTATCTTTTCCAGGATATACGTGTGTGTGTGTGTGTGTGTGTATGTGTGTGTGTGTGTGAGATGAAAAATATATGTATGAGTCTGCTTCACAGACATTCTAATTAACAGTAAGCCCTGAACAAGGGTGCTTTTTGGTGTGTGGAATAGAGGGATTATACAATCTACATAGTGCATTAGCATTCCATTTTTATACTATTTGGGATTCATTACTTAACTGAAAATATTCTGAGGTGGAATAAGTGGAGACATAAAGAGAAACTTACAGTACAGTACTGATAAAGAGATTTACTAGGATGTCCATCATCTCATCTGTATCTTTTCCTTACGTTTTTGGCTAAAGTACTGGTAAGAATATAAAGCAACTTTTAATTACACTAACAGTCAGGTGCTAACTGTGGGTTTCCGTCTCAATGCCAGTTCCATCAGTTGCATAAGGATATGTGTTGTCAGGGAAAAATAACTGGCCAAATATACAAACAAATAAAAATAATTTGATAATACATGGTTAAAATAAAACTAATTTGATAATAAATTGTAGAACTCTTGTATAAAAGAAATATCATACAAACAATGCTATTATTCAGATCAATAGCACTTCTTCTTGCTTAATTGTATTCTATATCTACATCAGTTTGACAATTATTAACATAATTTACATAAATTAATACTTTGTAACATAGGTATATACTCACTCATCATCTATACCACTTTATCCTGTATTCAGGGTAGCAGGTGGCCTGGAGCCTGTCCCAGGAGACAGGGCATGAGGCAGAGTACACCCAATGGACAGGGTGCCAATCCATACACTGTAAACACGAATAAGTCGGCAAAACTCAAAAAATTTGAGGTAATCAGTTACATCAATTTTTTTACGTAATGATGTTTCCAGTTTTAAGTAAACGGAACTATGAGTTTTTGAGCAATTATGAGCAATTATCTTTTTTTTGTTGTTGTTGCAAATCAAAAAAATTGTTCTTGGTCTTTCGGCTGCTCCCGGCAATGGGTCACTACAGCAAACAATCCGGTCCGCACACAAGCTTGGCACAGGTTTTATGCCAGATGCCCTTCCTGACACAACCCTCCCATTTTATCTGGGCCTGGGACAGGCACTTCATCCAGTTGTTGGGAATCGAACCTTGGCAGGCGAAACACCTACCACTGAGCCACCAGTGCCCTATTGCCCTGCTGATGTCAGACAAAAAAATCTAACTTGAAAAGTGTCATTTCTACAGTACAAGCTCATAAATACCAAAAAGTTCTAAATACTCATCAAAGTCTATTAACTTGAACTAATTATAATTATTTAAGTTAACAGTACTCAATATGTTTAATTACTTTGAGCATTAGGGTTTACGATGTAGTTGTACAATACAAATGAGTAACCAATAAACATTCACTCAAATTTTGAAATAATTTGGCACATATGAATATTTGGGCAATTGGAATGAGAATCAAAATGATTTTTAAAGGTCTCATACAGGTGGCTTCTCATGTTTGCAATTTTTATTTCTCAGTTTTCTATAGCTTGGATGCTATGTGTTTAAATGCCTAATGCTAACATAAAGGGAGTAAAATATTTGGATAAATAGATTGGAGAGTTTTACATTTTTTTCACCCAGTGTAAGTACTGCTGCTACCAGTACCTACAAGTTTCCTGTTGTGTTTGTTCACATTGGAAACTTATAAACTGACTGATATTGATAGTAAGACAGTGGTAAAGATATTAACCTATGGATCAGAAGGTCACAGAAGGTTACATAGTTCAGAAGGTCAAAGATTCAAACCCCAGCACAACCAAGCTGCCACTGTTGACTATGCATACACTGGACAAAATTTCACATACTGTTCAACCTGATTCTGTTCCCTGCCAACCATCTAAACCATCTTCAGGGAAAAACTATTTAAAATACCTGGATGGCCAGAGGAATGTATGCACCGATTATAAAACACTTTCTTTCAAATGAGTTTCAAACATTTGTCTGGAAAAGGGTCATTATGGTGAGTCATCAGAATATGCCGCCTCATTTCCCATCATGGAGGGGCAGCAATACAGATTTATTAAGATGGCCTCTGAAAACTGATTTGTCTGAGACCCTGCATAGTATTGCATCTGCTTTGCCTGGTCTGCATGGTAATATGGGGGGGAAAAAGGATTTAATGAGGGTTTAATCACACTGCTAATTTTACATACTCAAGATTTCTGGAGCTGATGAGAATGAGGAACCACAGTCTAACCAGAATAGCCATTCTTCCAGGGTTACCTCAAAAGCTAAGAGTTTTAAAGATCCCCTCTCTACATAGCTTATTCAAGAGGAAAATGAGTACCTGACTACCTGAATGTACTCAATGACCAGGTTATCACATCTATGTAGTTTTTCTTCCCTGATGGCACGGCTATATTCCAGGACTCAGATTGTGAAAGAGTGGTTCTGGGAGAGTGAGGAATCACTTTCACACATGAACTGGTCCCCACAGAGTACTAACCATAAACCTATCAAAATCTAAGGGATTTTCTGGAGAAAGCTTTACTGAATAATTTGACTCTTCCATCAACAAAACAAGCACTCTGGATGGAAATGTTTTCATGGTGCATAAGGTGTCAAATTGTCAATCAGATTGTAATCAAAGCTTAAAACAGTCCAACAATATATTAGTTCTTTTTTTGTTGTAGTTTTTAAAGAGTTTTTTTTTTTTACTTGATTTGTTTCTTTTTCAGATGTCTAGATGATTATGATGTCATTAATGAAGATGATTACACAGCAATTCAGAAACGCTCTAAGGATTTTATTCATGAAGGGCTAGAAGACAGATGGCATGTTTATGAGGCCATATGGCATTATCAAATATTTGCAGTGGCTAAAACTTGGAATAAAGCCCATCTTACCCATGTCACCCTTTTTTATGTGAATGATGGTAAGTGTGGTTTAGTATAAATACATTATTTTCTCCTCTTATCTTCTTGAGGGCTGATGGAACCACTGAGAGAGGATGCTGGTTAAAAAGTCATAATCAATACAACAGTAGCACAAATTCTGCCATCTTCGAGCTGCTCTCCATAAAAATGAGCCCCACTACAGTGGTTGAAGTAGATGGTCAGATGCGGCCTTGAGATACCAAAATGTATTCTTCCACAGCTTTAGTTTCTGGAAGGGACACAACTTCTAGGGGCACTGGTTAGTCCCAGTCCCAGTGCAATTTCAACTTACCTTTTTCTACTTCACTGAAACTTGTGTGTGTGTGCATGTGTTTGTGTGTGTTGACACCTAAAAGTCTTAAGCTCCCACTTTTGTCTAATTATTGTCTAACAAAGGTACCATTACCCTCAATCACCCTTTCATGCAGCACCATGGCTTGGTGGGTCCACACCCAACTTCTGGCAAAAGCTCTCTGTTGCTTTTTTGACTTGTTTGGTCAATCCAGTGTTTACATTTATATTTAGACTATTAGCATTTAGACATCCATAATGACCTACATAAGTGCTTTGAAGTTTCCGTTTTTGGATAGATGCTTACACTGGTTACTAGGTTACTAACTATGAGTACCATCATCAAACACACTTGGGAACTTCCTTCCACCCCAAATCTCCTTTAGTGGACGTACAGATCCTGAACTACATCTCTACTCACATTGTAGACTGAACCCTGCAACAAGGAATTAAAATACAAAGCAAAAATTTAATGGCTACATAAAACAATAGAAAAAAATAATGAATAAAAAGAGGAAGGGAGGAAAATTGTGGAAGGGATATAAATGTTCAAAATAAAAGCTAAATGGCAAATAGAAACATAAAATGCATTAAGGAATAAGAAATTTATGCAAGGAATTAAAATAAATGGTATGTAGGAAGGAAAGAAAGAAAAAAGAAAGAAAGAAAGAAAGAAAGAATTGAGTAAATGCAGGAGAAAAAATATACAAAAGAAAGAGAGTATCACATACAAGGGCTTCCAAGAAGTAAGAAAATTCTTTGTTCTGTGTGATCCTTTGCGCTGTAGTTGGTAGTGTAAAGCTCTTGATGGAGTCACTGAGAGCTGGAACACATCCTCAGATTTCAGGAGAAAATCCCACAGCAGCATATGTGACATCAGCCTCAGGCCAGACGCTGTGTCTGTTCACGTCTCTGAGCTGACTCGCATTCCAGATCCTGCAGATATGCTTGTTCTTCATCTCTCCGCATTGCACTTTCTCTATATCTCTTTATCCCTGTTGGCTTTTGAAGTGTGCTATCACTGCTCTAAAGGCATGGGTAAAGCTGATGATTTAACACATACCACATACACATACTGTACAAAACATTGAGTTCATTAACATCATTATGTCTTAAATGTCGAGCAAGGCTCTATGTAGTGAATAACCTGCAACTCCTTAATCAATAATGAATTACATTGAGCATATTAGTACTTATTGGCAGTTTACGTATTATCAACTTATTCATGTTACAGTTGAAACAACTGTCCAAGTCATCCTGTCTTGGACAAATGGCGTATGCAAGGTCTTCTTTAACTGAACTTTAATTTACTTTTAATTTAATTACAAATTGTACACTGGTGACAGGATCATAGTCCAAGTCTCACTCATGTCCACAGTGACCCAAGGCTGGCCTGTCTTGTCCAATCGCACAGAAAAGCCAATGCAGCACAAATTGTCAAAAAAAAAAATCAATCAATCAATCAATCAATCCTGGCCATGAGAAAAAGGCAACAGAACACCCAGTGCACCACAGCCTGGCATGTATGGGACTTCAAGGTTGTTGATCCGGCCTCCAATTTCCCCATATCTCAATCCGCATGTGCATTCATGGAACAAACAAATCTGATCACTGTAACCCACAGTAACATACCAGTGCCAGACACCTCAGTACATCCCCAGAGGTCTTGTGGTGTCATGACCACCATGACCAGTCAGAGATGCCGAGGTGGGGCAAGAGAAACCTACACAATACTGGGCTTAATGTTCTGTGTTACAATGTTGGATGATCAGAGTATATTCTGTCCATTTCAGATTTGTTGGCTTGACTGATATGGAGGGCAAATTAAATGACACTGCTCTTTGTACAAAGTAACTATGCCATACATGACCATGACAATGAAGCAGTACATATCAAATAAGCCAAACATAATAACAAAATTCAATTCTGATACTTAAATAGCAACAACCAATATTTTACTGTAATTGTATTTATGAGAATCTTTGAAGCGTTTCTTCATTTCAACCCAATTGTTCGTTCACTGTTAACAATGACAAAAATAACATGAGTACTTATTTTCCTTAAAAACATAGAACACTCTGATGCTTTTACAAATACATGTAATGATTTAATAAAATTATACATTTCATATCAATAAATAAATAAATAAATAAATAAATAAGTAAATAAACTGCCTACAGCACATTCTCTTGTTCCCTATGTGATGCAATAAAAATGGGACCCAGTTGGACAATTATCACAGCAGGAATTTATTCAGTGGTTAGTCTTCTGGAGGTCATCTTTCAGTTGTTTAATTTGAAGAGTATAATTGCATGTGTCACTGGCCAGAAATGTGATCTAAGCTTGGAGTGAAGGAGAAACAGAAACCTGAGCAAGTCCACTTAGTCATAAAGCAGCACAGCTCATGCTCCCTCTTTTACGCTGACACACACACACACACACACACACACACACACACTCAAAAAGAAATAAAAACATAAAGAGTCCAGACTGAATATTTACACCAGAAAACCTCACATTAGTGCAGTAAAATACAGAGGCATATAGCCAGGGCCATACATCTGCTAAAAAAATGGGTTTGTGGTGCGACTGTGTGTGTGTGTGTGTGTGTGTGTGTGTGCATGTTTTGTGTACGTGTGTGTGTGTGTGTGTGCATGTTTTGTGTACGTGTGTGTGTGTATGCATGTTTTGTGTGCGTGTGTGTGTGTGTGTGTGTGTGTGTGTATGGGGGTGTGATGGGAGACTGTGCATACATATTTAATAATAATTAAAATTTATATAAAACGTTAAAAATAGGGACTCTGAAAGAAAGAAAGAAAGAAAGAAAGGAGTAAGAGAGGGATAAGGGAAAAATAAAGACATCAAGGAAGACAAATATGAAAAAGAAATGCCTCAAATTGGAGATGTAAACAGTCTAATTGATATAGAAAAAAAGCACATACGGTACTGAGGTAAATTGGTCAGATGGTGACGTGTGCACAATTAAACATGTAGCATGTAATAATGAGTATGGCACATATTATTGTTGATTTAAAATACATTGGCAAAATGTTCTTTCTCTCATTGCACTTCCTGCCTTCTGTCCCTCAGATGGAGTCATTAGAAGTGAATTAGCTAAATCACTTACACGACAGCTATTTGATTATGACCTCCAGTGCCCATGTTGAATTATTACACACACACACACACACACTTATTTTTTTATTTATTTTGGATCCTGGAGGTCTGTTCAATAGCAGAACCACTCATTTAACGTTTTATGCTAATCAAGGCCACCCAAGGACATTTCCACAGTTTCTTGTGGGATTTCAGTTCCATTATGGATGACACTGAAATTCCACAATCCCCCTTTTTATAATTTTAGGTAATCTACAAGAACCCCACTAGCTGCTAAACTTAGAAAAGGCAGCATTAGCAAGCTGTCTGCGGCAGTTTAGACAGCCATGACTGCTAAGACACAGTTAACACTCAGCTAGCAGCGTAGGGTGGACATTATTAGAGAAACATAGCATGATAGCTATCCAGTGGAACATAACTTTTCGAAAATACACATTCTTCTAATATGTATGTATAGAACACTGGTAGTTCCAAAGAGCTTAGTTGTGTTCTTTAATGAGAAAAATGCCACAAAATGTCCCCCATGAGAAAATATATGTGGTTAGCTGTGAGAGATTTTTTTTGTTTGTTTATTTTTTTGTTTTTGAGTGTTATAAATATTTGCAATATTTCCCACATGTCATATATCAAGGGCAGGACAAAACATCAGTGCTAACAATGACCTTTATTAAATATATAATTAAACACCCCCTCCCCATAAAGTTGAAGGGTACACAGTAGCAATTAATGAAATTTCATGACATCCCCACCAAAATCTGTGGTTTATCTGATGCTGGTTCATGGGGCCTGGAGACTGGATGAACTGGACATGTGTGTGGGATATGAGCACAGGAACATGAGACCTTGGTACCAGCCCGTAGTACGCAGACACTCTTCTCCCTGGACCCTCTGCACCAATTTAGTCAGCTTTTTGTTGACACAGAAGTGATGGGATTCTCCTCATCCTGGACACCTCTGCACCTTGCGGCGTCAACCATTTATATGACAAACGGTACTGGGAGCATCTTGACACTGGATACTCTTTGCCACCATTTTTTTTTTTCACTGACAAGCAGTTTGAGGTTTCTTTTCACCCGAAACACCCATATGCTTTTTGCCTTTGGCATCAGCGTGCCTCGCGAGAAGCTTATCTCTCTGCTTTGACGTGTGCGGTGATTAGAAAGGCTTGTGTTGAAACACAAGAAGAAAGAACATCTAACCAGGCTTCCTTATTCACAGTGCTGCTCACATTTTTCTCTGATCACCCTTCAGAACCCTCCTTGCTGGCCCACTATCATGGCGGCCTTGCATTGCTACATATTGAGGGTGAGGCAGTACATGAATGCAGACAATAACCTTTATTAAACTCATAAACTAAACACAAGTAACAAAAATCATAAACAGTGGCATGAACCAAACCCAACAGAGATACAAATAACAGATTAACTGTAAAGTTTAAAATTTTATGAATGGCCATTTGGGAGAGAAACAAACATGCATATGCACACAATGGAGTGTCAGAGTGTTCTCTTGTTTATTCACATATGAAAAGAGCTTATGTAAGACCCAAGGCAATGCCCTGAGTAAACAAAGTGAATGCGGGGTCCTAACAACAATCACATGCAGACCCTATGAGGGGGGCTTGGGGTACCTCCGCTACTACTACTACTACTACTACTACGCATGTTCTATAGTCAGGAAGTACAGGAAGTATTGCCATATAAGGAATGTGGAAGAACTCAAGTGAACAAAAAGCGGGGACGCATGCTGATGTTTACATTTGTTAAAGGAAAATATCAGAAAATAGTAACATTAAATTAAAGCAATGGAAGACAAACAACTTAAATGAGAAATGTAATCAAATTAAACTGAAACGCCTGTTAGGAAAACATAAGACAGTAAATAGCTGAGTTGAAATAAAAGTGCCAACCTAAGGTCAAAAAAGGGAAACAAACAAATAAATAAATAATGTTAAAAACAATAAAAATTCTTTAAGGAGAAAAATGCTTAAAATAGTTTTCCTATGAGAAAAAATGCATGTGGCTAGCGGAGATATATATATATATTTTTTTTGAGTGTTGTAAATATTTACAATATGTTTATTTCCCACATGTCCTGTATCAGAAAGATCTTTGCTAACATTAACCTTTGTTAAATATATACAACGCGCACCCCCCCCCCCGCAAAAAAAGGTCCAAAACCATGTAATTAGATGAAACTACCAACAAAAGGTCCAAAAAATGACAAACAAACACATAAATTAAGAAACAACATTAAAATTATTATTATTATATACTCACGTATTAATAATAGATGAGCAATTTGACTTTTTAAAACAAAGAAGAATTTTTCACTTTTCATAGTATGAAAGACAAAGAAGCTTATAAATGTAAAGACAGGCAAACAGTTAAATAAATCTGGGGTGAATTCTCCCACCTTGTGCCCAGTGTTCACCCACTGTGATCATGATCAGGATGAAAGAATAAATTGAATAAATAAAAAAATAATAAAAATTTTATGAAACAAGTTGTTGTAATATGGCAACAATTAAAGATTTTTGGGGGGATAAATAAATCTGAAGGAAGAAGTCTTAGGAGTTTTAATCAAATTTACAATGTTACAATGTGGTTTTTAACACACTTTCATTAATAATTGATACAAGTCAATATTAAAACCCAGACATCAGGAGCATGTGGAGTTTAATGGTGTTGGCAGCATATCAGGAGGGGTTTATTAGCCAATCTGGCTAAAAACCTCAAGCTAAATGTTTCTGCTGCTGCAGCATTGTAAACGTTTTTCATTAAACTTTAATATGTGCTGTTTTATTTCATTCATTCTGATGTGGTTTTCATTAAAGAACTGCAGTAAATAACTTTCTCACTCACACACAAAACCATGCAGAAAAAAAAATGCAGCAGCTACATGTAGAAATGCAGCAGTAATGGTGGTTAGAATGTTACCATAAATAAAACCAGGTATAAATCGCAGTGTTGCAGAAAAGAAAGTGTGAATAAAGGAGGCTAAGTGGCACACACATAAGCATTTCAGGCTGCTAATGATGTTGATGCTGACTTTTTAATATTTTTGTAAACCATCTGAGTTTGTGTGTGAGAGTTGGTGAGGGTTTGGGGTTACAGGTACAGAACACTCAGTCCTTACACTCTTACACTGAGTGAGTGTGGGTTTGGGGTTACAGGTACAAAACACTCAGTCCTTACAATGATAAACAACAGTGTAATAGTTAAATATTATCTGGACATCGGAGGTGCGAAAACATAGAGATAGATAAAAATGGAGATTGCCTAGAGCAAATATCACTCAAGTAAAAGTAAAGGGTCCCCATGTGTACTTGAGTTAAAGTACAAAAGTACTCAACTTCATATTTCAGCCAGTTATTGATTGCAAAGTTCCTACAGTACATGGACAATGCTGAATTTTAAATCTTTTTATTTTTATGTAAAGTGTTTAACACACTTAACACAGACGTTTCCAAGATAATTAATAAAAATATATAAAATATTTATATGCCAATGAAACAACTAAAACTAAAAAAAAGTCCAGGAGCAGACATGATCCCATGATCAACACAACATCTTTAACACAACACCAACTTCCCTCAAATAAATTTCTCATAGTGCTTGAGGTAGAAGAGAATGAGCGTGAAAGACAGAGAGAGAGAGAGAGAGAGAGAGAGAGAGAGAGAGATGTAATGGGCAGAAAAAAGAACCAACTTGACCTTTTGCAGTTTTGCCTCGAGAAAAAAGCAAGCAGAATCCCATGAAAGACTTTTATTTATAGAGTTTTGTTGAGATATGAAAGACCTCTTTTTTGAAGTAGCAATTTTAATCTTTGATGACCTACTAAAGTGAATCCTTTTGATTAATTTTTGAGATTGTAAAAGGCTGTTTATAATGATTACTTGAATGTCTCACAAGCAAAATATGTGAAATATGTGAATGTTTTGCAAATAACTGATGTAAGTACTCTACAGATCCCTTTAAAAAGGTACACTTGATGCTGCGTGAAAACGCTATAGGAACATCTTTCTGTGTTGCCGGTTGTGAAGCATGTGTGTATCAAACACGCCAAATCTTGGCATATATAACCTCGGTCAGGTGACGTCATCTGATGAAGCGTACCTGCATGTTATAAATAGGAGTGAACCGGAAACATTCCTCAGATCCTTTTGTCTTCAGGACCATATTGTGATTGCGTCTGATGTGTGCAAGCGAATTTAAAAGTATTAACTCACCAATATGGTGGAGTTTGTTAGGAGATCCGTACCTGATTTCCACATCGTTGTTTCGAGTGCTTCGCGTGCGGCTCGCATTCTTTAAGCAGAACCGCGAGCCACGGCGAATTCCTGGGTTAAACAGTGCAATCTGGCAGGCGTGCACGAGACGGGAATCAGGAAGTTTTCCGTCCACTTCTCAAGCGCGCCTCGGCACTTCTTGTGAATGGATAGGAAAGACATACTCTCACTTCCGCAGGTAAGGAGGAGTTAATGCAGGTAAGTACACTTCATCAGCGGCCTCAGCGGCGCTCTCTCTCTCCCTTCTTACTTGGCAACCTTCATGACGAGTTAACTCTTACATGGAATAGCCTTATTTATCCCGTGTTTTTCGTGCCATCAACTTCGATTTATTCAAATATTGTTGATGCGAAGCCACAGTTATATGATGATGTCCCAGATAGAAGAGACGCTTGTGGCTATCTCTCTCCTGGGACATCATCCTCCCTGAAAAAGC
>JAQMYJ010000010.1:17627468-17641266 GCA_030014305.1 Clarias laeviceps | reverse complement strand
TCCTCTTCTGGATCATCCAAATGCTCTCTAGCAAACTTCAGATGGGCCTGGACATGTACTGGCTTAAGCAGGGAGACACATCTGGCACTGCAGGATTTGAGTCCCTGGCGGCGCAGTGTGTTACTGATGGTAGCCTTTGTTAATTTGGTCCCAGCTCTCTACAGGTCATTCACTAGGTCCCCCCATGTGGTTCTGGGATTTTTTTCTCACAGTTCTTGTGATCATTTTAACCCTACAGGGTGAGATCTTGTGTGGAGCCCCAGATCGAGGGAGATTATCAGTGGTCTTGTATGTCTTCCATTTTCAGATTCAGTCTTCCCAGTCTGGTGCAGGTCTACAATTTTGTAATTTTCCAGTGTGCCCAATATCTGGTTCATTTCTGTGCAACTTTTCTATATTTTATACATTTATTGTTTATTTTTGTACTGTTTTTAGATGCTCTGTCCGCTATTTGATTTTGTTCCTGTGACTATATCCCTACTGTATGTTACATTATTAATGTTCACTGTCCAACGTTCATGTTATGTGGCTTAATGCTGCTGCAGAGCAGTGATTTCCATCTTCATTAATAAAGATCCATCTTACTTTATTTTATCTTATCTTAAATTGAATATGGGCCACTTTGCCCGCTTATTGAGTGTAGTTATATTGATTTAGTCAGTCCTTCTTTTAATATATTTTTTTTCCTTAAGTAAAGAAGCAGATCTGGAGGATTTGAAGGCATATGATGTTTTGATGAACTAGAATGCCCCTGTTGAGGTGCTGGCTTATTTATGTTCCAGGGTGCCTTCATTTCTGTTATCCCGATTTCTCTTTAATTTATGCTGTCAGAGCTTGTTCAGAGTCCCTGCTTAAATTCTGCAAACAATATATGCTTGTTTTTGCTGCAATAGCCCCAATAATATCTCTCTTTTGCTCTCTCAGTCTCTCTATTGTTGGGCCACAAATTATACTTCTAAGATAGCAGTGATAGGCAAGATATCTCTAGACCTGCAGTTGCTGAAAACAATTTTACATTTAAATCTGTCAAACCAGGACTTTTGATAATATTCAAGTTTTTTCTAACATAATATAGTTCAGACCAGTAAAATGTAACTTTATTTTTCTATATAATCCCTTGCTACACTAATGCACTTATCTCAGCATTTCAGTAGTGCTTGGATAACATAAAGGTCTGACATAACCACCAGCCTCCCAAGAACTCCTTTAATGGCCCAAATCTGTGGAAATGGCTTGGATCAAGGTCAGGATTGTATGTAGAATGTGCCAATAATTCCCAGTCGAGTTCCTGTAATGTGCAAGTGGTGTTCATGAATGATTGTGTGTACAGTTCCCACAGATATACAAGCCATTGATTCAATTGATTTTACAAGGATCAGGTGTTCCAACTTGCTGAATGATCACAGGAAGGGTGAGGCTAGGCTCCGAGCCACCGCAGCCAAGATCGCCAATCACGGACGTACAGCCTTCTTTAAAATATTTTCACCGTTTAAATGGTTTACTGAGACTGAGCCTCATCACTGTATGTGCTTGTGCATCAGTAATCATTTTTATGCCTTCATTCAGGAGAAATTTCCCAGGTTGGCCTGAGTTCATGTTAAAAACATAACATTGTAGAATTTAAATATTACCTTTACATTTAATAAGTGTCACCAAGATGAGGATATATTCCCTTTTAAATCTGATTTTCTTAAGGTTTCTTCCTCATATTGTCTCAGGGATGTTTTTTTTTTTTTTTTTTTTTCTGCCACCATCACCTCTGGCTTTCTCATTAAATTTATATACTGCATATGTATCCAGTACTATGTTTTTTGACAATGTTCTCTTTTTAAAGTACTATACATGTAAAACTATTTTGATTATATCATAGATGAAGAATTGTTAGGTTTGATTTTAGTCTGCCCCAGCTGTGCTGCGTTCATTGCTTAGTATAATGCAAATGGATGAGTTGTCATTCTTCTGCGAGATGAGCACACTCGGAGAGAAATGATACAGACACCAGGTGCAGAATCATCTCTCTGGTTTATTGTAGGACACAGGGTGTATATGGGACTCTTCTCACTCGAAGCTTGGGTGAGGGGAGGGCTGGTGGTGAATAAGGATAAGAAGGTCAGCACATAATGCTTAACTAGATTAGTGTCAATGTGCAGAAGAATGCTTATCTTAATGGCGCTCCACAACCTTGGGAAAGGACGCTGATAATTTGCTCAGATCACCAACCTCAATGGCCCAAAGTTTCAGAACACACGTATCCTTGACAGTAACTAATGGCTGAGACTATTGCAGCAATAAAATCACAATACTTATAAAATAAAAATCCAACAACATTAAAATGAAATCTAAGAAGAAATATTTTTGACACTGTAACCAACTCAGTCAAGACCAATGTAGTGGTCGAACAACCACTGTCAAAAACAATCCATTAACCAGCAATTGTTTGTTCTAGATAGTTTAGATTAATGTTCAGGAGATAATGTGTTATTTGAGAAAATTGAATGTGCAAATGAGATTATTTCACTTTCAAAAAGTATATTGTATTTTCACCTGAGGAAAGCAAAGGGCCCGCTAAAAAAATCTTTTACCTTCCTTTTTGACAGCAGCCACAGTTTCTTTCTAGCAGCAATGTCAGCTGAGGATAACACTTCTGTGAGTTAGAGGCTATATTCTTGTAAAGAAACTCATATACTCTGATCCTTTGGCTTTCTTTCAAATACTGTTGTGGTAGCATTAGGATTAGAATGATAATCGGTTGATGGAAGTGATCCTCTCCAGGGCTGAATTGGGAGCTAAATGCACATTCTCCTAAATTTTCTAAATATTGTTTACTTTCCACTGACAAGGTTTACCCACACCTAACTAGCGTTTACCCACATTTGACTAGCGTTAATGCAGTTTTAAAATCTTAAAACAATATTGTGGTGTTGTTAGTTTGTTAGTATAATTGACAGTTCCTACAGTAGATTTTTTTTGTTCCCAGTAGTTTTTAGTGAGCTAAAAGACTTGACTTGCCATTGACTTGATAAGGTACTAATGTCACTAATGTTAGTTAAGTAAGAGACTATGGAAAACACAGCATTCTGGTACAGGATTCAGTTTTTTTTTTTTTTTTTTAAAGAAATACATGATGGATTGCTCAGTTCTTCAAATGGTGACTGATGGTAAAAAATCTTGCATACAGTCTTTTTCATTGTTCTATACTCTTAGTGGTGATTAATAAACTTTATGGGCTGTTTATTCCTTTCTTGCTGATGTTTACCAAAGAATTTCAGCTACAAATAACCATTTTTTTCAACCTGTATGTTATGGGCTGCCTTACCTTGATCACATAATTCGTAGTTTGTGTCTTTTGGAAGGTACCTATAAACCTAATCAACCACTTTCATCAAATTGTTAATAGGTTTAGGAACAACCTTTTCAAAAATATCAGTCATAATTGTCCTGACATCCTCACCCTTTACTTCCTTCACATCATCCACAATCTTCAAAATATACTGTAGATCTGCCAAACCATTTTTTTTTTTACTTTTTGTTCTTTGCATTCAGCTCACATATCTTCCAACCAAGTCATTTTTCTTTTTGTTGGCTATCCTCCTGTGCCTACTGATAAATAAAATGTTTTGCAAACTTTCAGAGTTACTGTTTATCATATTTGGCTTGTGAGGCAGTGATAGCTCTGAGACTTTCAATTTCTGCAGAAAATGCTTGGAGGTTTTTCTCTTTCTTTCTTTCTTTCTTTCTTTCTTTCTATAGCTCTCTTTCAAATTTTTGTGTTTTTATGCTATTGTTGCTTTTATTTTTATTTTGTTTTGTAAATGATTACCTTTCCATCTTTTTAGTCTCATCATTTCTCCTTTCTTTTCATTGTTACTTCATTTAATTTTGTATGTCGTAATTTTTTTTGTTTTTTTCTCCATGTTTTTTCTTTTTAATTTCATATTTTCTTCATATTTTCATAAAACTTCATAAATTCTGTATTCATTTTCTTCATTTTTTCTTTATAAAATTGTCTCTCCTTATTTTTGTTCTCATTATTCATCTTTTCTTTCTTTCTTCTTTATTTTCCTTAACTTCTTTTGCATTCATTCTTATGTATAAAACAGTTTGTTACATTTTGATTTCTTTGTTTTCTTTCCGCTTTTTTTTCCCATCCCTTTGCTTTTTTTTTGTTTTTTTCCCCCTATGTTCTTTCTTCCTTTTTTATTTATTTCTTCATTTATTTTTCCTGAACCTTTTTTTACAACATTTGAAGCCTTTAAATTTTTTTCCTTCATTCCATGATTTGTAGCTCTTCAGTAAAGGTATTTCCACATGGCCTGTATACTAGGGTAAAAGAGATAGCTGTCTCCATGGCAACACTTCTTAAATTTATGCCATAGAATTAAAAAAAAAATGTACAGTACACCATACAGTTGTGTGTGTGTGTGTGTGTGTGTGTGCGCATGTGTGAAAAACAAACACGACCTTCGTGATTAGCAGCCATTAAATTGAAGCGTGTTAGTTCTCTTGTTGTACAAATTCACTGAAACACCAACACCGGGGGGCACTCTTGCTCTAGTGAAATTTTGTGTGAAATGTATGTCGTGGACACATTTGTGTGTGTGTGTGGTGCGTGTGTGTGTGTGTGTGTGTGTGTGTGTGTTTGAGAGAGAGAGAGAGAGAGAGAGAAGGAGGAATTGGGAAGGAAATATTTTCATCATACCTTGTGATTGTGGGTCAGCAAACCACTATCACGTTTAACAACACTGCCTTTACAGAAATCTGCCAAATAATTCCTTATGATCTCCATGTGTGTACAGTATGTGTGCATGAGAGAGAAAGAGAGAGGGCGAGAGAGAGAGAGAGAGAGAGAGAGATAGATAGATTAAATGTTTAGAGGGAAAGGAAGCAGATGCACTGAATACATGTGCATTATTAATTAATAGAAAATGACAATCAACATTCAAAATGTAATAGCATTTTAAATTTTAGCAGCCAAAATATCTCAGCATGCTAACATTAGCATCAGTGTAAAATCTCTTACACTGACAAATGTTTAAAAAGCAAGGCATTACCCAAGCATTGCTAATGCTAACACTGAACATTTAGCAACCATGACTAATTAGATTTCATCGATTTCTGTGTGTATTAAACCAGCACTGTGTTTCTATTGCCATGTTGTCACATTCACCTGTTTGTTTTTAAATCTGATCTGGCTAACGTCTGTGACGACATGATGGCTCGGGGTTTGGTCTTGAACAGGAACGCTTTTCAACGCTGACAAAACATATCAGCTCAAATTAGTGTCGGCTCAACTGACAATCTCCCTGACAATAAGCATTATTCATACATTTTTGTGTGTCTCCTGTGATTGATGTCCTGAGACCATGGACGCCAGTAAGGGGATGTACGTAGGGGAGAGGCCCTTAAAAATGCTATGGTCATTATAAAAGGGTAGCACTGTAAGGGTAGGGGGCAGTATATGCGCCATGGGACATAATTCTGTTTTTTTTTTTTTTATCATTTGATGGGTGATTATATTAAACTGTTTTTTATTTTCTGATTCATCAACCATTTTGCACTATTTTGTAGTTGTTAATACTTCTGCCCCCCCGAAACCATCCATGTTGGCTCTGTCTAATAATATCAACAAATGTTTGACTATAGTATGTCATAAACATGGCAAAGATTCAGCTTTAATTGTTTTGAGTGCAGAATGTTTCAACATTTTTCCTCTATTGTTATTAGTCAGTTAATATCAGTTGCAGTTATCTATCTGACAGAGAAGATGTTCTCTTGTGCTTCCAGACACTAGAGAGGGTTACTGAAAGTGAGAGCAGAGTATTGTCTGCAAAGGAACTCTAGGAGCTTTAGACAAAGCTCGCTATCCACCAGCTCTGGCATTAGTGGTCTCACAGGAGGGCAAATGGGTGATGAATCAGAGGCATGATTGCAAAGCCAAAGTTAATGCTAAGGCTTGACCGGAGGATCACTATCCTTCTGTACTTCAAAGGCTGGTTTCCCAGACATGTATTAAATCTAATCCTAGATGTAAACTGCCTTCAAAACCAGATTAACAGAAATCAGCTTTTCAAGTCATGGTTTGAAATAGTCCTAGACTTAACCTAGTTATGAAGTAACTACACTGATTTCCTTAAGGATGATTAGAACTACTCCAGGCTCCAGATCAATGTCATTCAAAGAGACATAAGGATTACTATGTTATGCGGTGCACTGTAAATAGATATTGTTGACATAATTAACCTTTTGCCACCCTTGCATTTGTCTCTTTTTCATCTACATTTCCAGTTCTATTTGTCGCATTTTCATTTGCATTTCATGCTCTTCATGGAGACACTTTAACATATACTCATGAAATTCAATGGCCAGCCTTTCATCTGAGTCCCTTTTTATGGTGATCTCTGGCAGACACTGCTACTGTACCTTTGCATCTGAGGAACTGTTCAGTTCTGTCCATATTATTTTCTCCTTTTAATAAGAACAGTTCATAAGGATGATGAGATAAATTGATATAAAATGTGATGATGTTTCAGATAAAACAGTAGCAAAGGGAATTTTGAAAGAGTCAAAAAAAAAAGGTGGAAGTGATATGTTCTCATACTCAGTGTATGTGTGTGTGTGTGTAGGAGATCCCTCATCTGACCTGTCTAGATGGTCATCATCTGGTATATACTGCAAAGGTTGCTGGCTCTCTATTATACCTCTCAGTAACTCATCCAACCGGTTTGTGTTTTTATTTGCGGGTCATCCACCGAGCTTAAAATTATCTCTTTGTTCTTCAGCTGGTAAGGCAATTCTTACCTAAACTTGTTGTATTCTTATTCATTTGCATTGAATTTATTATAAATATATCTGTGGGTAGTCCTTTTCTTTGATTCCACAGCTTAAGTGTGCTGTTTTTCTAAATACCTGTTTTCCAGGTATTTAGTCATTAACAACTCATCTGTGTTTCAGAAAGGCACTTGTAAGTCCAAAATTAACTATTCTAGATTAAGACCTACTCCTGGCTCGATTTAAGCCCATCTGGGAAACCACTCTTATGTGTATAACTAAAGTGATATGAGGCACCAGCTGAGGAACTGGAAGAGCTTTGGTTATAAACGACTCACTACGGAGGTAGGTGCACCAGTATTTTAGTAAGCATACTATAAGGTGAGTTTTGGGACCCAGGGTGCCAGACATACTGTATTAGTGCATAGGATAGCAAAGATATCTTTTCATATAGGAGCTTAAAATATACACCAAGAGTAACAATGTATATGTGTGTAATTTTATTGAAGGAATTGTTCAATGTTGTAATATGATCTGGCTCCGTCACAGATTGGTTTAGTGATGTGGCTTACAGAGGGTCATGGTAGGTGCAGGTTGTTGCTGGATGTCCAGGTATTGATATGAAACAGTGTGCCTTTAATATAAAATTGGAATCATTTTTAGGGCAAGGCTCACTTTTTTGGTTTGGACGGTAACCATCCTGCTTTCCCAGCTCTTATTTATTGCTGCTTAGATCATAGTCTAATCTGTGACAATCCAGATCCCAGGCCAGGAAACAGAGAAACAGACTAAACTGATGGTCTGCTAGCTGATCTTAGTCATCATTCAGTTTCTACTATATTGAGTCTGTATCTGTCCCCCAAGCTAAACAAAAATGTTGACTATGTTTTAGTAACCTAATTAGAATGCTAGAAATTAGAAAGTCTATAACTAGACTTTACTGTACAGCAAGCACCTTTGATCTGAAGCTAGGACTTGTAAATATTAGATAACTTATCTGGAATTTGAGTCATGTCAACTGGACTTCTTAGTTTAGTAGAAACGTTTCATTAATCATCCAAGTAGCTTCATCAGTATAAGGTAAGTTGGAAAGTTCCTCGTATTTAAGTCCTCCAAGGTGAAAGGATCCTCCCCTATCTGAAACAGCTTGTTAAGTGAACAATGGAGAAGGTGTGAATAGGAGGGAGGGTCATTAGAGAATAGAGGGGAGAGAGCTGTTGGGGAGACAATGGAGAGAGATTTTAAGGTATAACGACCAGTAAGAGTAAGGGGAGTCCTTAAATGTGGCTTTGAAGAGGTCTTGATCTTTCTTGGGATAGATGCAAGGGCAGCATGAAAAATAGGAGACAGGTTGTGCCGAAAACCTCCACCTCTGTTGAGAGAAGGATTTTCCACCTGGACATAGATGGCTTCTTTCACCCCTCTCTCAAACCATCTACCCTCTCTGTCCAAAATTCTTACATTTTCATCCTGAAATGTGTGTCCTTTGTCGTTCAGGTGAAGGTATATCTCTGATTCCGGACCTGAGGTGTTGTTCCTTTTGTGTTGATACATCCTTTTATGAAGAGGTTGTTCTGTCTCCTCAATGTAGTGCTCTGAACACTCTTCACTGCATTAAACCGCATATATTATCTTGCTTTTCTTATGTTTAGGTGTGCGTTCTTTGGGGTGGACGAGTCTCTGTATTAGTGTGTTGGTTGGTTTCAAGTGAACTGGTATGTTTTGCATCCGAAAAATCCCTTTTTGCTTTTCTGACACTTCAGATAAGATGTTCTTCTGTTGTGTCTCGGGCTCAGCCCTCTCTGTCATCATTCTTTTGGATCTGGAAGGTATTTTGTTGAAGTCCCACTTACAGTAGGATATCTGCATGTCTTGAGTGCTGCCTTCGGATGCTTTTGTTCTTTCTGTTTGGCTTCAGTGTAGGTAGGGATGTTCTCCGCCTGTGGTGCAGTGTCCTGATGACACTTAATTTGTGTTGCAATGGCTGGTGGGAGTCAAACCGCAAGTATTGATCTGTGTATGTGGCTTTGCTGTAGACTTCTGTTTTTAGTTTTCCATCATTTGCTTATTGTTAATAAAAATATTACTGATCAAGAGTGTAATGTACTGGGTTTAACAGAACTGTATTTAACTGGTATTAAAACAGTCAAAAGAAATCAAGGCTAGACATCCCAGGATCAACCAAAAGTGGTATGATGTGTTAGAATGGATGGAATTCATATAATGATGCCCTTTTTACAAAAATTAAGGATTACTCAGAGCATAATAGCACTAGGTGGTCACACTAACATCGGGGTTAAGCATAAAGTAAGATTAAGTCACATTTCTGTCATGGATTGTTATCTCATCTCATTTAAAATGTGTCTTAGTCTTAATCTGGGTAACGTAATTGGTATAGGTTACCAAGGTTATGCTAAGGACACACAGCTGCACATTTCACCAAACTCAGATGAAAGACATCATATGAGCACTTAATAGCACTATTGAATGTGTAAAGAACATCAGTCACAGAGAAACTTCCTTACTTCTGACATAACAAAAGTACCCAAACTAGGACCACATGCAGCTAGATTACTTTCTTATTTGCTGAACATATGGGTAGGTGCATTACTCTGTAATTCAGGAGTGTCCTTACTAAAATCAAAAATTGTATCTATATCCCCCCCCTTTCTTTATAGTAGAATAACACTGGTTATGAAAAAATGTCACTGACACATAAAGTACTGAATAGTTTTGTGCTGAAATACAAAAGTGATTTTTTTTTAAAAATCCGCACACCTAATTTGATCAAATGCTGCAGGTTATTTGTGGTTCCTCAAAGTGTAAAAACTAGAGCAGGGGTAGAATCTCTTACAGCGTACAATATCTGAAAAAAATAGTTGTTAGTTTTCTTTTAGATAAAGTAGCAGATCTGAAGAGTTCATGGCCGTAAAGTATTTTGGTGAGCTAGGGTGTTTCAATGCTATCACCCTCCCGTCTCGACAGTGTAGTTGGCTGCTTTATGTCTCTTGGCACCCTCAGGTCTGTGTTACCTTCTGGCTCTCCATTTTAGTTATGCTGTCATAGTTATTTTTGATGGAGTCCCTGCTTGCAGTAGGCACACAAAGTACATTGTCCTTAACCAATACGTAAGTGTGAGGTTGAAGCAACTAAGAGGTCTCTCTCTCTCTCTCTGTAAAGCTACAAAGTGGTCCTGACCCTTTTTCATCCCCAGTCCTGATTTGAGCATTTTTGCTACAATAACTTAGGACTACAGATATTTTGTCACCTACAGTGGACATTTGACAAAGTTAACTAAATAGGCTTCATAGTAAAACTATAATGAATTATCTGGTGATTCAGTTAGACATTTTGACTCCATAACACAGTTACAAAAGGGAATTATTTAAACTATCATGCATGAGGGAGAACATGTGCTACCCTTTGCAGGACTGTAACAATACTGATTAGCTCCTTTAGTGTCAGCCTGCTTCACCTGGGGTGTATGAAAGGGCAATAATTTTGGTCCTTTCTTCCAGCCACTGTCAGAGCTAACAATCAATACTGACCCAAATAGTCCAACAGTGCAATAATGTGAATCTGTGCAATAATTGGAAATTAATTGTTGAGTGTATTCTTTTATTTTAAAACTGGAAATCTTGTCTTATTTTGTTTATAATCCCAATTTTAAGCAATTAATAAAACAAAATAACTATTTGGCATGTCAATGCTTTTTGGAACCTTTATTTTCTGGTACAATTCGGAAAGTTTTATGAGGAAATTAACTACTAGGTTTTTCTGAGCCTCCTGCAGGACCACCCACAGTTGTTGTTTTTTTTCTTTTCTTCTTATAGAACAGAAAGTAACATTGAATTTTGTAACAATGAAATTCAATATCAGTGCAACATTGTTTTAGAAAGTTAGAACGACTTTGACAAAATCATGTTAAGATAATGTTGAATAAATGACCCAAACACAATGTTGCAAATATAACCTCAAAACAATGAAATCGTAATATTTATTTGGAGCATTCATGCTGATTAACATCCATTCACACAAGCTTTTACCACATCCAAGGACCCTTAAATTTCTAACAGGATTTAGAATTCTGATCAGAGATCAGGACGGCCACAACAGCTTCACACACACATTGTGTGTTTCTTATGTCAATCATGTCTTAGTGTTGTAATGTTACCTCTCCATTTCCTTTTTGTTCAGAAATATTACCATGAAGTGTGTCTTATCTCCAAAATTACTCTACTGTAATATGGGATTCTTTCCAATTTAACAATTCAATAAATACTTCTTATCTAGTATTTTGTGGCACTCATTGTTATTCAAATACATTTACTTGTTCTGTTCTACAAGTTACTATTAGTTCTCTAGTGGTCCAGTCAAGAGCATGCAAAGCTCCCACTGCAGTGGCCATCAGTTTGGTATTAACATTGTTTTGATGTCTCATTTGCAGTATTGTCTTAGGGACAATAGAAAAAACAACCTTCCATCACCACAATGTTTGGCGACCAAAAATTCCTGCTGAGTCGGGTATCTTTATGGCATTTGTGAAAATATTTTCTGCTTTATGGAAAGTAAAAAAAAAAACTTAAATTGAAATTGGTGTCTAATTTGCCCATATGTCCATGACAAGTAAAGTTATAGCATTTTAAGGTTGATTAACCACTAAGATTACAATAGAAAATAATTAGTCACTTTGATTGTCAGTATTATTTACATCAGTCCGAGGCAAATTAATCAGAATTCATATTGTCATCCCTTGCTTTGACTGATCAGGGTTAAATATTTACTTTGGCGGAGAAAGAAATTGCAGATTACTTCAATCACCTCTGTACTGTTAAATTTTCATGTTGATAATGTATTGTATCATGCCAATTTTAAATGCTCTACGCTCTCATCAGTACAGTCCTGGAAAAATAGTGTTTTGGGACAGAAATGGGAATATAGATCTCTAGAGCCAGAATGTTTTAGCTCTGCCTAGCAAAGCTTTCATTAAAAGCTCTTCACGATGGCGTGACGAGGGGTCACCAGAGTCGGATTCCATTAGAATGGCCAATATTGTATTTCCTAAAAGAGTTATTTCAGAAAAAATAGCATTTTACGTGCTTCTTTGCCTCTTTTATTTTCTGCCCGAATGGATGCTTCAGTATTCAGCGCGTATTTTAATAATGATGCTGTTATTGTCTTTCTTCTTCATGAATTATTGATGGATTGAACCATTATGTCTGATCAAAATGTGTGTGTGTGTGTGTGTGTTTGTATGTTTGGGATAAGCGTGTGTGTGTATGCAAGGCAAATAAAACTGTGATGTCTTTTTCCTTTGTTTGTGAGATAGCAATGTTAACTAGCATCATTTTAGCTAGCAGCAAATTCTTATATATGATTTGCTTGTTTACTTTGTTTGTTTGTATTTGGTCAGTGTGTTAATTATATCACATAAGAACAACACTTGGGACAATATTTTATTTGTGTAGCATATGTTAACACTTCTTACTTCCTGTTAGCAAACCTCAGTACAGAAAGCTAACAAGAAGTAGACATGATTACATAATCAACTTCTCTTACAATGTTTAAAGGAAACTACAGGGATTGGTTATTTGGGCCACATCCAAACAATAATAGACATTTTTCTATTGTTTAGCTACGAAGATGAAATGAGATTTCCTTTTTCTCCTAAATTAGCAGGAAAGTCACATCCTTTTAGCGACACCTACTAGCAAGAACTAGCAAGTCTCAGATCTTATAACTTTCTGTTTCTACATAGCTGCAGTTCCAAACGTCAGATCAAGAGGAATTAAGAGGGTCATTTGGGAGGCAATCCACCCTCCACACACACACATACATACCTTCAGCGAAGAATGAAAGGAGACAGATGCCATGAAGCATCTGTGATGGTGGCCCATGATCCAGAACACACACACACACACACACAAACACAAAACAGTGCAGCAAATACACCTCCCGGAATCCATCTTTTTAACTACAGCTGCAAAAATGAGCCAAGTCACCTTGAGGCTAATTTTCACACACACACACGCGACTAAATTGATCAATGTTACAGTCACAAACAAAACAGATCCATTCACCTCTATAAGGTCACTTCCCAAACCTCAATCATTCCTTATTAATATAATATCAAGTCAGTACAGTGCGTTGTGAAAGACTGAAAGTTACAGGGATGATACTGCATAACACAACACAAATGTGTGTGGAATAATCCTTATTAGGTGTTAAAATGACAGATGTCCCATAGATTACATGCACTTGCTTGGCATTTCAGGTCTTGTATTGCTGCAACCCTTGTTGTTTTAGTCAAATTCAACAGGCTTATGGGGCTGTACTCCATGCCTCTTTCTTCCTTTGACTTTTCTCAGGATTTTTCCAGATGGCAATACTGCTGTATGTCCAATGTACAATGCCCAGTCAAAAAATAAGTGTTTTGCTTTGATTATGACTCAAAAGTCCTTTTAAAAATTCATAAGTTTCCATCCTTTTCCTACACTAATTCAAGGTCCAACTTTACATAAATACAGAAACCACTGTCTAGACAAATTCTAATCTTTGTTGCTGTAGATACTTTACAGCTTCTGAATATGTCTTCTTTGGCATTACAATATAACTAGGAAGATTTGTTGCAGCTATACCAAGTACTACAGTAGCTTGTGGCATGTTTCGTGACTGCTAGATTCCTTATTGTTGGAGACTGATGATAAAAGTTCAGTAACAACACCAACTCAGGGTCTTCATTGGTTGTTTTAAGTCTATTTGCCATACTTATCATCATTATGATTTAGCCTTAACATTGAATTGTAGTTTCAGTATTTCATCACGAAAGCTAGCAATTATTCATAGTCACAGCCATTACAGTGGTATCTTTATCATAGCGTGGTTATTAATGCCTCTTCCTTCAGTTTTAAATAATGCTATTCTTCCAGTCCTGGTTTACTCAGAATATACAGTATTTAGCATAAATGTTAAAAACATAGGTAAAGACCATGAAGTTTTGCCATCTGCTGTTGCATAAAACAGGATATAT
>JAQMYJ010000010.1:17610931-17622103 GCA_030014305.1 Clarias laeviceps | reverse complement strand
ATATATATATATATATATATATATATATATATATATATATATGAGAGAGAGAGAGAGAGAGAGAGAGAGAGAGAGCTTATGGCTAATCACAAAATTATAGGATATAACCAGCTGTTACATAAGACACCTGCCTAAATAACATTAATAATAATGACATATAACAACAATATAACAAAAACATTACAATCATAAACTTTAATAAATGTCATTGAGATTAAATGAATCTACACAAAAGGGTCAAGAGATAAATAGATGGTCCAAATAATGGGCATACCTGGAAGAAAATCAAGACCCAGTATAAGGTAAAATGTCTCAGTTACCTTAAAATGTTAGATATATTATGTATATAAAATAAACAGACTTTTCCCCCATAATGCATTGCTGTTTTACACGTAATTCTTCCCTTTGGCACGGATTTACAGACACAGTACCTGACATTTTGCCTTAGCTACCCTCATGTCATAATGCCCCAAAAATGTCTGTCATTTAAAAAATATCTTTCCTAAAAATTATAAAATGTATGAGTTTAGAACTGTGGCAGAAAAAAATAAACCCTGATTGTTGGCAGTGAGTGATGAAACACAGCCAAGCATGCTGTATGTTAAGATGGCCACATGCTGTGCACATTGGCTCATTAACAAGAAGTTAAGCAAGAGCATGCAGTGCTAGAAAATTGTGACACTGTGTTTTGGCAAGTCTCTTGCTTTTTTTTTAAACAATTGTGTGAGCTATTAAGAAGGAAAAGGATGATCAGAAGCTATAAGCATAAGATAAAGCACAATTCTAGTTCCTTGATCTGTGCATGTAATAGTGATATGTGATGAGCTATTAGTCCACAAAGTGCTGTTGGTCAAGTGATATTTGAATACTACAAAGGTATTTGCCTTAATAATAAAAGGGCATTCATGGCAAACCAGGAATTTTGAATGTCCAGAAGCGGTCTGGGTCTGGACCGAATGACAGTTCTATCCAGACCCTGATGCTTTCCTGATAAATGCGAATAATTAATATCCATGTAATCTAGCCAGGGACGGATTATGGGTTGTGTGGGCCCCCGGGCAAAACGTTCGCGAGGCCCCCCCGCGAGGGCCCTTGAAATGTTGATGGTTGTGGTGGTGGTTCTGATGTTGTTTAAGCTCTCGCGATCGTTTAGCCCGGGGGGGGGGGGGGGGGGGGGGCGGATCTCGCGATCGTAGGCAGAGGATCAAAGAATGTAGGCCCTCTAAAATAGACAAACAAAAATACATTGTTGATAAGCGTTGCAAATTGTTTTGGGCTAGGGGCCCCATGAGCCCCCTGCACCCCAAGGGCCCCTGGGCAGCGGCCCCACTGGCCCGGTCCGTAATCCGTCCCTGAATCTAGAGCTTTCCTCGTGATGAGCAACAGAGCCAATCAACATAACAGTTTACCCTGTATAGACGTGAGAGTGCGCAGATAGATGTGTGCGGAAGAAACAAACCGAAAGCACTTCTGTGGAAGACGGAAATCTTGTTCTGACGAGTCAGCTAGAAACTGCCTTTATTTTAATATTAAATCATCTTCCAAGGCTCCACAACTTTTTCTCTCCAAGTGAAGAGAAATAATATTTGTGTAATCCGAAAGAAATTAGCACACATTTACTGCTATGTGAGGCATCAATCACACGCAAAAGAAGGGAGCATTAAAGAGCATGTGAGGGCATTGACATAGTATTATCCAACGAGGTAAAGACATGTCAATATTTACAGTGGCATTCTTGTTGTTGTACTTTCTTCACTTATTATTATTATTATTATTATTATTATTATTAATAATAATAATAATAATAATAATAATAGTAGTAGTAGTAGTAGTAGTAGTAGTAGTAGTAGTACTTAAGTTTTTTTTTTTTGCTTTCTTTCTTTTTCAGTAATTTTCATCGCTAGTGTCACAATCTATTTATATATGTTGCTATTTGATCCTGCGTCAAAATAACATTCTGTTTATATGACTTGATTCTGAGCTTTGGCAGTACGAGTGTATGTAGGAGCCCTCGTACCCTCTCTTAGTTCCACGGCTTCTGACTGCTGCATTTCATATAATTTTGCATGGGTTTTGTTTTATTCTCTCTTAATCAATTAGCCCCTGAGTGTTCTTATAAATATAAATAATAATGCATTGCTTTGTGTATGATTAAACTCCATACAAAACACCATTTTTTCATATAAAGCCCAGCAGCGTGCAAATAAAGATTTACTGAAAATTAACAATAAATATTATTGAATGCTATGGAAAATTTTAATTCAATTCAGTTCAATTCAATTTTATTTTTATAGTGCTTTTAACAATTGTCTGGGAATTGTCTTGCATTGGGATGGGGCCAGAGCATACTACTGTATCAGACATTGCCTTTGCTAATTTAAACACCTTTAAAGTTATGCTTACTAACCACTGACTGACAAAGGCGTATATCATTAGCTCCAGCATGTATCACTATATTAGAGAACCTATGCTGGCCTAGAGCCCTAAGATTACCTGCTATATCTGGTGCTTTGGCTCCCGGAATACACCAAACCACTGCCGCTGGCGCCCCTAAAGGCCCAGCTAATTTCACGTGCCTCAGTGTAGGGTCTCCTGTGACCAGAGCTCTTTCAGGTTTCTTCATCACTAAGGAGAGCAAACCTGTTGGACACGTGAAGTGTTGAGGAGGTGTGCTCCGGTGGGCTAGCCTTTTGCCTTAGCTTTGATTTAATTACAAGTCCCAGTTTGACTTGAATGTCCTTAGTAGAACACATTTAATCTCATGATCATTTAAAATACACTAAAACTCATGATAATTTTCCTATTACATCAAGCTCCATTATGATATAATATTATAAACATACACAGATAATATTAATAAGTTAATATTATAAACATACATAATGTTCTTATTTCCAAACTATTTGGACTTAACAAGCAGTAAAACAGACCTATGTGAATGTCCATTTAAGGCAAGGATTTATATATTTTATTTTCTAAAACATTGTTAAATTCTGGTCTAGGTAAATTGCAAATGCATTACAAGTTACTATGTTTTGTATGCAGAACCACATCTCTCTGTGTGTCTCTTGCTCTGTCCCTGTAGTACCAAATCTGTTAAACAAGATTTTACATGTTTTGCTGTTTCTGACTACAATATGCTGCTGCTACTGCTAAAAAAAAAAAAAAAAAAGCAGAAACTGAAGGGTTGACAAAGCTTCTCAGGGGCAAGAAATCCAGCATTTATTTATTATGCTATTACATAGGGGTATAATATATTAGGCAGCAAATAAATGGGTAGTTCTCAAAACTGAGCAAGTGTATAGATCCAATAACTACAACAAGTGCCAATTTGTGATGACTGGGTCAGAGAAGCTCTAAGACAAGGTTTTGTGGGGTGTTCCCAGTGGTTAGTATCTACAGAAAGTGGTCAAAGGAAACACAAACCATCCCAGCAACAGGGTCATGAACACCCAATGCTTACTAAACAGGTGGGGAGCTACCTCTAGCTATGATAGAACGGTCTCAGAACACAAAGTGCACAGTATCTTGACCATTTTAAGTGCTCATGCTGACTTCTCTCCACTACCAAAAGCATATAACCATCATATAGTGGACCATGGAGTAATTGTTTGTGAGTGTCTCAATTACCTGGGGAAGAGATGGCACCAAGGTGCACTATGGGAACAAGGCAAACTAGTGAAGTGAGAGTGATGCTCTGGGCAATGGAAAACCTTGGGTCCTAACATTCATGTAGTTGTTACTTTGACAAAAACCACCTATTTAAACGTTGTTGCAGACCATGAACACCCTAACATCACAACAGTATTCCATAATGGCCTTACTGGCCTCTTTCAATGATAAAGCCACAGTGCAAAATAATTTCAGGAATTTTTTGAGAAACATTTTTTGAGTTCAGTTTGTTGATTTGGCTTTCAAATTACCAAGATATCAATTCAATCAATTACTATATATTTGCTGTACAAACAAGTTTAACCTATGGACACCCTACCGCTCAACCTACTAGATGTAAAAGCACTGCTACTAATGTCTTGGTGCCAGATACCACAGTATACCAGATGTCAAAAAGGCCTTTGAATTCTGGATTTAAACACAAGATCAAAGTGAAACTTACAATGTTTCAGCAATCTTCAGCAAGTCATCTAACCAACTCAAGGAAACATGTGACTGGCACACAAAGACTGAAGCAGAAATGGCAACTGCAGAAATGACTCTGCATTAGCAGCAGTGATTTTCCAATGTACACAAAGAGAAACAAAGAGAAACAAAGTAAAATAAAATAAGATAAATAAATAGAATAAGATAAAAAATAAATAGATTAAATGTAGATGCATTGTAAAATGATGAATTTCACCATGTATCTATCAGAACATCAGAACAGCTTGATCCAGCCATGGAAGTCTCTTTGAACTAGACTTTAATTTACTGGTCACTCCTCAGTCCTGCCAACTGATGATTTATAGAAATTGCATGCAAAGATTTTCCAGAAGGAAAGGCACCTAGTGAAGAAGTACAGATAGTAAAGTACTTGAACCTAACATGAAAGGTTAATTCAAAGAATTGAGTAAATTATACAAGAATACTGAGCTGATGAAACTCACAGCAGGTTAAGGGAAAGTTAGAGTAGTAATAGAAACTGTGTACAAGCGGAAACTAAGTGAAGTGATTGGTTGCCTTATTTCCCAGGCAGCACATACACTGTACCTGTGTTTCCTTCTGTGGTTTCCCCTTGTAGTTATTCTGTTAAAGTTAGGCCTGCTGGAGTCGCTGCTTGCACTCTGCACAAAATGTTCTTAGTTTTTAATCCATTAGATGACAGTGAGTATACCTAATTCTCTCTCTCTCTCTTTCTCTACCTGTTTGATGTGTCCTGGTGCCCCAGTTCTAGTTGGAGTTCTCATTACATAGAGACCACTATCTGCTGCTCAGGATGGCCCCATTTGGTCTGTTTGAAGACATATGTGATATCTGAGCACAGTTCCACTTAATAACCACAAAGGTAACATGGATGTGTTTGATACAAACAGTTTCAGTAATGGCTTATTACAGCAATCACTTGAATAAACCACAGTTTTGTACCCAAGTTTTCACAAGTGAACATTTGGTAGCCTCAACAAATCCACTTTCAAACCTCATAGCACACAGTAGAAGGGATCTATTTATGGTCTCGCTATCAGGTGTCAACCAAATGAGGATGGGTTTTCTTTTTGAGTCTGGTTCCTCTCAAGATTTCTTCCTCATGTCATATCAGAAAGTTTTTCCTTGCCACTGTCACCTCCAGCTTGCTCATTAGGGACATTTCTTTTATTCATTTATTTTTTTTAATATGCTGATTGGTTTTCCTGTAAAGTTGCTTTGTGACAACATCCATTATTGAAAGCACTATACAAATAAAATTGATTGAAATTGAATTTATTTAAAGTAATTCAATTGAACTGAATTAAATTGAGTGGATATGTGACAGAAGTTTTCCAACATATACATTTATTTCCCCGAGAGTCTTTTGGCTTTCCAAAAATCAATAAAAAGGAGCTCCACAGCATCCTATTGTATCATGTATCAAGAATCAGTCAAGAACAGAAAATATTTTGTGGGGTTGATTAGGGATCAGGGACCGTGTTCCAACTGCAAGAAAGTTGGTTTTGTTTACAAGCATCCTGGTTGAGGATGCAGTGGTTGTCAGCCAGAAGAGTTGAAGCCCTGTTAATAATACATGTGAATTGACAACAGACCAAATCATTACAATTCTGGAGTTTTGCATGAAGACCACCTATTTTGTTTATGATGATGTGCACCATCACCTAACTCAAGTATGCTATGCAGAAGCTTACTGATTATTCTTAGACAACCAAATCATGATGAAAGTAGAGCGAGATAGATCGCTCTGCTTCTTTGACATTTGTGGTATTGAATATTATAATGGTTTTCTCATAAGAACCAGGTTTATTTTTACCCACACAGCAGAACCTAATTTGAATACTAATCACCATCTGCAACACAAATGGTCAGGACTCTTTTTAGGAGAGCAAACAAGGTGGTTACAGACAACCAGGACTTGTTGAAGGAGATGTAAAGAAAGTTCTACAGATGACGGGGAGAATTCTGCCAGACAAACCAACTGTTGCCCACTGTTCCTGGAAACTGTGAAAGTGTAACTAATTTTAAAGAACTATGGGATGGCTAGATTTATGGATAAATTAAAATAGTAGAATAAGTTGAAGAACAGACAGAGTGGAGTTACAAACCTAGTTATTGTATATGAGCTTCACTCTTGATTTGAGTGTTTAATGGCCTGTGTCGTTTTTTTTTTTTTTTTCTCTGTAGTGTTTTTCCAGAGCTTTTGCGCTGATTCTTGTAAACCAGTGCAACACGTTATGTTTCAAAACATTTATGAAAGATAGAAAACCAGAAAATATATTACAGCCTTCGACCAGGATGTTGCTGTAATACAGGTTAAGGTTTAACTTGAACAATAAGTTTATTTTCTTTGCACAAATCCGTGTCCTTTAGTCTTTATTGTTCTACAGCCTGCACAGCCTTCAGGAGTTGGTACATGGAAAAGAAATGTTGTTTCTTATGAAACATGACTCAAGGTCAATGACTTCAGCAGTGGATGTAAAGCCATAATTTATTTAAACACAGCAGCTGCAGATATTTTACTACAATTTTTTAATGAATAATGAAGGTAATGGAGCTCTGCAAATTCCATCCAGCAAAATACAGCTGAAATTCCTTTAAGTCATGCACAATATATTCATTTATGCAGCAATAAACTTTGGTGCATTTCATATGCATTAGGTTGTGATGAAAGCTAAACAGTAACCCTGCCTTCCTGACTCATGTTAACCAATCAGAATATTAGACAACAGATGAACCTGCAACACGTTTTCCTCATTTAAAGTCAGGAGAGCGTGTTCCAATAATAAACAACATGGCACATTACAGCCAGCAGGGGATTTTGAGGTGAAAATACAAAAGTGTCCGGCTAATCTTGTTAGTCATGCTTGACTGCTGCAGATGATCATGATTTCAATAGCTGACATGCTTCTGTTACAAATGCATATTCCCCAACGTGCTCTGCATTTCATGCTGCTTCAGTTTCACAGCGTTTTTTTTTTCTTTTTTCTTTTTTTTGTAGGTCTTATAAATACAATCAAAAGACACAGATTTCTAGAAAAAAAGTTCAAAATTAATATAGCTTGATGAATGCATATTTTAAAGGTAAATCACATTTTATGCTTGTTTTTTCATAGCACACAACCTTAAACACTATTTGCATAGGCCTAGTATTAGTTGGAGACCTTGTTTCAAATTACCCCCCATTTCTGAATTTCATGTGGCGCATTTGCATGTGATGAGCCATTTTAATCAAATTTATTGACTTATGTTCCTTACCGCATGCTGCTATACATGTCATCCATCTCCATCTTATCATTCTTTTTGCTCTGGCTCTTCTGATGGTTTTCAGCTTTCTCTTTCTGCACATTGTATTGTTGTATGGTGTACAAGAAGTTACATAGCTTTTTTAGGTTCACTCAACTTTTAGAGGAAATGGGCGCCAAACTAAATTTTTAAATTTCTGTTCCCTTTCAAAAGCTACACTCGATGCTGCGTGAAAAACGCTATTGGGAACGTCCTTTTCTCTCGTGCTGTGGCCGGATCGGAAGACTCTTGCATCCGCTTCTCAAGCGCACTTCGGCGCTTCTTCTGATCGGGCGGAAGAGACCTCTTCTCTTGCTACTACTGCGATGGAAATTGCCACCTCAGAACGCTCCTCCCGTGAAGAACGAGCATATGAGGAGTTACTTGAGGTTGTAACTAGGGCGGTCGAACGCTTACACCTCGACTGGCCAAAACAGGAGCAAGAGACCTCCAAACGCTCAAAGTTAGACGACAGGTTCCTGTCGGGTGGCCAGGGGGAGGGACCTCAGCGACGGCCTCTCCCCTTATTTGGTGACCTCCATGACGAGTTGACTCGGTCGTGGAGTAAACCGTATTCCTCACGTGTTTTTATGCCATCGACGTGGATTTATTCGACGATCGTTGATGCAAAGGCACGGGGCTATATAATGATGCCCCAGATTGAAGAGATGCTTGCCGGTTATCTCTCTCCTGGGAGCTCATCTCATTGAAAAAGCCCACTCACCCCACCAAGCCGTGCAGACTAACATGTGCCATCGGCCATTCTATGGCTGCTATGGTCGCCACGGAGAGACACAACCTCACGGGCATCAAGGATAAAGATCATTCTTTCCTCCTTGATGCCCCCATCTCGCCTTCTGGCCTATTCAGCAATGCCATCAACACCGTCACCACTAGGTTTCGGGAGGCGAAGCGCTACGAGGAAGCGTTTGTGAGGTTTCTTGCCAGCCGTGCTCAAGAGTTGGGGCCGTCGGCCACTCTGTCCCGACCAGGACATGAGGCGTGAAGCACAAAAAGAGAGTGTGGCGAGTCGAGCACCCCCTCATAGGGACTGAGGTACGGCTCGCCACGCTTCACAATCTGCCTCGAGGAGACCGGACCTGAGGAGCATCATCTCCAAAAAGAAGTCCTGAGGCTGGTGCGCCCAGGACCATGGGGGTGTCTCCCCCCGGGGAGGGGCACATAGAATTCCAACAGAGAATAAGAACTCCTTCCGGGCACCCTCAGGAAGCCATTGTCCAATCTCTGCCACAACTGGTGTTTCGGGGAGCAGTGGTCTCCAGCAAAATGTTAAGTGTTCGGTCACCTCCTGCCATGTTTCAGGACGTCGAACATCTAACATCCACCTATCTAGCCGAAGTGTCGAAACTTGTGCCCCTTTCAGAGAAACTGGCAGCGTGGAAGCTATTTCCTTGTGTTCTAAGGACTGTAGAGAGAGGCTACAGAATTAAGTTTGCACATCTCGATCCAAGATGGCACCAAGTATGGCAGCCTTGTCGTGAGCTCCCTCAAGCAATAGTATTTTTTTTGTGTCTAACTCTATTTTTATTTTATTTTATTACTAGTAACACATTATGTCTTTTTGTTTATGATCGCCAAACCTTACTGAAAATAAGAGCAGGACTTTCTCACTGTTTTCCGGAGTTCAAGTTTTGGAACACAGATCCTCCATTTACAAATCCACCATTCATCTCCTCCGAGACGCCTTTGTCCTGGATCCTTGGAACCCGCAAACGCAGGCGTAGAGGAAGAAGATCCGGCGCTTTGGTTCGACTGAGACGGCGCACTAACAGACCACCGCTCCCCAGCTTATTACTGGTTAACGTGCAGTCTCTGGAGAACAAGCTTTGCGAACTTCAGGCATGAATCTCATTCCAGCAGGAGACGCAGGACTGTTGCGTTATCTGCCTTACAGAAACCTGGTCATCAGATAAGATACCGGACTCCGCGATTCAGCTACCAGGGTTCTCCGTGCACCGCGCAGACAGGTCGCAGGAGCTAACTGGAAAAAGCAAAGGTGGCGGCGTGTGCTTCATGATCAACAACTCCTGGTGTGATTATGCAAACATGCACCCGATAAAGTCCTTTTGCTCACCGGACCTGGAGTTTCTGATGCTTATGTGTCGGCCATTCTGGCTACCAAGGGAATTTTTATTATGGCTGTTTATATTCCCCCACAAGCCAACACTGACCGAGCACATGGGGTACTGTACAGCACGATCAGCAGTCAGGAAACCACGCACCCAGTTCATCATGACTGGGGACTTTAACAAAGCCAACTTGAGAAAAGGTTTACCAAAACTCCATCAACACATTCAGTTCAACACACAAGGAAAGCGACTGCTCGACCACTGTTACACTTTCTTCCGGAATGCATACAAAGCCCTCCTCCGCGCCCCATTCGGCCAATCAGATCATCGCTCCATTCTGATTCTGCCTGCCTATAGGACTATTAAGTCTGCGAAACGTGAGTACAGGGACAGAGTGGAACAATAATTTGACGATCCTCGAAGAATGTGGCAGGGCCTGAACACAATCGCCGACTTCAGAGGGAAAACCAGCACACCGCAGACCACGGCCTCTCTGTGTGAGGATCTAAACGTATTTTACGCTAGATTCGACACAGCTAATACCACGAGACTGGACAGCAAACGCATCATGGATGACATCAGTGCGCACACTGTGTCTGAAGAGGATGTACGGAAGTGCTTCAGACAGGTGAACGCACGCAAAGCCGCTGGTCCTGACGGAATCTACGGCCGTGTCCTTAAATCATGCGCGGCTCAGCTGGCTGGAGTATTCATGAACATCTTTAACCTCTCCCTCTCTTTGTCTGTAGTCCCAGCCTGCTTCAAAATGTCCACCATCGTCCCTGTACTCAAATCCTCCACCATCACATCCCTGAACGACTGGCGACCAGTAGCCCTGACCCACATCGTGAGCAAATGCTTTGAGAGGCTGGTCAAAAACTTCATCTGCTCTGCGCTGCCGGACTCACTGGACCCTCTACAATTCGCATATCACCACAGCATATCCACTGATGATGCTATAGCCCTGACTCTACATACTGCCCTCTCCCACCTGGAGAAGAGAGATATGTATGTGAGAATGCTGTTTATAGATTATAGCTCAGCATTCAACACCATCATTCCCTCGAAGCTGGACAGGAAACTACAAGATCTAGCAGCTCTCTCTGCTGCTGGATCCTCTACTTCCTGTCCGACAGACACCAGATGGTCAAACTGGGCAGCATCACCTCATCGTCCATCATAATGGACACTGGTGATCCACAGGGGTGTGTACTGAGCCCTCTACTGTACTCACTCTACACATACGACTGCACGGCCAATAGCAGCTCCAACATCGTTGTGAAGTTTGCGGATGACACAACAGTGGTAGGTCTTAACGGTGAAGAGACGGCATACAGGGAGGAGGTCAGTGCCCTGACACATTGGTGCCAGGAGAACCATCTCTCCCTCAATGTCAGAAAGACCAAAGAGATGATATTGGACTTCAAGAGGTGTAGAGGTGCACATTCCCCCATCACCATCAACGGCACTGCTTTGGAGAGAGTAGAGAATCAGCAGCTTCCATTTCCTGGGTGTTCATATAGCAGAGTAACTCACATGGTCAGTTCATATTGACAAAACAGTGAAGAAGGCGCAGCAGCGATTCTTCTTTCTCAGGAGACTGAAGAGATTTGGCATGAGCCCCCGCATCCTCAGGACCTTCTACCGCTGTGCCATCGAG
>JAQMYJ010000010.1:17582953-17596299 GCA_030014305.1 Clarias laeviceps | reverse complement strand
GAACTTGAGTAACATCCAATTCTTAATCCATAGCGTTTAATATGACGTTGTCATGGATGAGCGAGTTTGGTGTGGAAGAACTTGACTTGCCTGCCTCAACCTCAACCCGATAAAACACCTTTGGATGAATTAGAGCGGAGACTGCGTGCCAGACCTTTTCATCCAACATCAGTGTGCTCACAAATGTGTTTCTGGAAGAATAATTCCAATAAACAAACTCCTAAACCACCAAACCACCAACCACCAATATATATTATCTGCTGCCACCTGATGAAGAAATGAAAAAGAAAACGTCATGCATATTCACTGATCAGACATAAACTGCCTAATATACAGTCTCATGTTTGAAGTAAAATAGCACATGTTTAAAGCAAAATACCACCTATATGAAATAAAGAAGCTCTATGACTTTGTGTTAGACCGAAAAAAAATCCTACATACTCCTTGCCATCCCTCCCTCATTTTTCTGTTCGCACTATCTCTTCTGTTGGCATGACAACTGTCCATGACCGCTGACATGCCAAAAGCCCATTAAACACTTTATTGCAGCAATTTTCAAACCAATGCCACACAGTAGGAGGGAAAAAATGCCTATGAAAATAAAATCTTTCAATAATAATAAAATTAAATTAAAACCCTCAAAATGAGAACATTCAATATCATTCACTATTAATATTTGCCACCAAAAATAATAATAATAATAATAATAATAATAATAATAATAATAATCTAAGTGGTTGCTCAGAGTGGTAAGGCTCAGGGTTACTGATCAGAAGGTTGCCAGGTCACACTGTTCTCTTTGTTTGTTTGTTTCATTAATTGACATGTTTTTGGACATTTTTATACATTATAAAAACTATATTTTATTTAATAGCTTTTTACATTATATTAAATAAATATGCACATGAACCAATAAAAGCAATATATTGAAAAGTTTATTGTAATTTTTATTAATTTTCTCCTCTTATTATTATTATTATTGGTAGTAGTAGTAGTAAGTTTTGGTTGTGAACCCTGTGCATATCGTTGGCAATGATATTTCAAATGCTTCTTCATCTTATCTTTGTGAATCATATTAGCATGATAGCAACAAAACAAGCTTCTGTTCAGCTTAGATTCCCCTTAAAGAACAGTAAAACAAAGAAAAACTAATTGCGGCTTATACTCCATGAGGCAGATTTCTCCACATTGACCTCGAATGAAAGATAATCAGTCCTCTTAATGAGCCCATGCAGCACAGGCATTATTATGTCACAATAACTGATAAACGTTCCCATAAAAAGATAATCCAATTTGGCCGATAGGACGCAATTACATCAGGAATGCAAATGCACATTAGTTTCAACCTCTCGATTAATTGCGTCCAACATTCTTCATAAGAAAAGGCCACTTGGCTGCAGTAATTAATTATTAAGATGATAATCTAATGTTTCCAATTCAGATTCAATTCTGTGCTGCTGTGAGAAAGGGCAGTTCTGGTAAAAACTTTTTAGAGTTTACCTTATTCCTCTTAGATAAAAAGTTGCAAAGAAACACCTATAACTAGTAGCGTTTTTTACTGAGGGTCCATATGTGTTTCTCCATAATACACAAATTCTAACTCTGACAGAAGAAGAATTCATGTCTGACTCATAAACCCCACATGAAATTAAATAACAATGAAGGAATCATGCAGAGATAAGAGAACAAAAGATAAAGAAAAATTGATAATTGCAAGAAATGCATGGAAAAGGAATAGATTTAGAAAGAAAGAAAGAAAGAAAAGAAGGAAGAACACTGTATCTAAGAAAAGAATCTGTGATCCACAGAACAAAGATGAAAAGAAAAAAAATCAGGAGCCACCTGAGCCTTCACCTTCACTAACCACTGAAACACTGACAGATGCTCACACACACACACACACACACACACACACACATAGGCCATAGGGCTATATTGCTGCTCTGTGAAGCGCAACATCCTGGACTGCACCCAGCTTAAGACAGACAGAACCCCACCCCCACCCCCTCACCCCTTCATACACACAAATACAAAGAGATACACAATTTTGGACACATTTTCCAGCAGAACAACAGGCTCAGAAAGAAAGTCAGTGTATCTAATCTCAAAATTTCAGTGTTCCCATGACAACAGTCAACAAAACATCTCTCTCTCACACACACACATACACACACACACATTTAATAATCCACAAATGAGTGTTCAAGTCTTCCATTTCTTTTTTTTTTAAATGTTTGTTCGTTATTTCTTTTTCATAACAGCGGAACATGGTTATGAGAGTAAAATCCTTTATTTCTCCATATAATTATGGCTGGATTGGTAAACTGGCACTTCATTTTCCTGGTGTGCTCATGCACTTTGACACAATATAGTATTATTATTATTATTAGTAGTAGTAGTAATAGTAGTAATAGTGGTGGTAGTAGTATTGTTGTTGTTACATAATTATTTATTTATTTATTGCCAATGATTTGTCTTCTATACTGACAGAGTAAGTCAATTCACATGGCGACATAGGCATAGAAATTATGTATCTTGCTCCGCCTTCTTGCTGTGAAAAGGTCTGGAAAGATGGTGTGCAAAAGCTGCATGAGAAAAAGTTTAAAAGTCTGGAGGCAGTTTCTACCAAATGTGCGAAGATTTCAGACATTTTCTACAGTCACTGCTGCAATTGCTCCACCCTTATTGGAAGTGTCAAAGTTTATGCAGCATCTTCAAGCTGATGTAGAAGAGCATGGAGTCGAAGAGCAGGTGTGTACTGTAATTAATGATGAGGGCCAGAGTGATAGGCAGAATGATTAGGAGCAGGAGGAAAGGAGCAGCGTCATGATAAAAGGGACTCAGGGAGGGAAGCAAGAGGTAGCCTCTCCTTTTTTTTATATTTTGGTGTGTGTGTGTGTGTCTGTGTGTGTTATTATTATTATTATTATTATTATTACTACTACTACTACTACTAATAATAATAATAATAATAATAGTAATAATAATAATGATAAAAAAGTGATACTCTCATATGTTACTAACACATTACATGTAAAGGGAAATATTTTAAAACTTTTTTTGAAATTTAAAACTTTCTTAAAAGTTTACAATTTTTATTTTCTAAGATCACAAAAAGGGTTTACAATACTGTAAGGGCTATTAATACTATAAGCCATAATAATTACAATTAGAATGAAATAGGCTTGAAATATTTTATGTTATGTGTAATGAATCTAGAGTTTTTTTTTTTTTTAATGACAGGGATCATCATTTTTTACAACAATTGCACCATTTAAATGTTTAACTGTGAGTCTCGTCACCATACTGTGCTTGAAGTATTCATCGGTTCTACCCCCCAGTTCTAAGTCCCAGATTGACTTAAACATCACTCATATTCCACATAAATAAATAAACAAATAAATAAATAAATAAAAGTTTTCTTTATGTCTTTTCATCCACCATTATTTTGACTTTCTATATCTCATCATCTCTCGTGTTTTATGTTCGTGGTCTCTTTTCTTTCTCCATGAAAATGCGATATTCTATAAACACTGTGAGACATACCAAATATAACTACAAGGACAGAAAGAAATAATGTACAGGGCTTTTTTTATTTCAGAAGATAATCTGTGCTTTATGGAGCGCCATTTAGCATCAGTTACCATGGTAACTACAAGGCTTTGAGACTATTCAAAGTGTAGCCTAGATAGCATACTGTGCTTAACTCTCCCCTTTTTACTTATTATTTTTCTTTATAAATGTAACTTTCAAGTTTGAGCTTTAAAAGTTTAATAAATTGCATCACAGAGAGTTATTTTCAAACGCAAAAGTAAAGGTAAATTAACTTGAAGTGACCTAACAGAATATTAAAACCACACTTTCTACTAAACTCACAAGTGTCAGATGTGAATCTGTTAAAGAATAATTAAACACGAAATACTTCCAATATAAGTCATGAGCAGCTTCAAGATATGAAAACTGTCATGTTACAACACTAAAAGAGCGAGACAGCGATAAGTACTGACTGAAGGGAAAGACAAACAGAGAGAGAGAAGGTGTTTGTGAGATGAGAACTGTGCTTTAACATTTTTCTGCGCCTCCTCATGGGACATCATTAAAGATTCTCTCAATGTCTCAAGTTCTTTGACACCTCTATCAGAAATCTGCACACTGAGTCCTACAGTAGCTCTGAGCAGATCTGAGAGCCCTCTGTTTCAATATACATGAACTTGATACTTGATTAGAAGCCAACACAATTTCACCCTAATAACTCCCTCATACACCATCACCAGCAATTCCAATTTACTCCAACTCTCTTCAATACCAAACTCCCGACCAGTAACTCCCTGTTTCACAAAATTTCCTCCAATACAACAACCACTACTCCTCCACCAACAATCTTCTCCTCCACCACATTCACCAGTACCAGTTTGACTTGAACATCCCTCACATTCCACATAAATGAATGAAAAAAGTCACAACCATCACAATATCTCCAAAAACCACCTCCTCAGTCATTGCCTTGTGCATTTCTCAGGATGAGAATGTACTGCAGTATCTAAGGCTATAAATTGTCTAGACAGCCATTCTACTGAATGCTATGCTTCAAAAATGGATGAACCACACATATTGGACCATATATTACTGGGTGCGTCAAGGAAATGGGTTAAAAACCCTTCATGCTATCATATTATCAAAGCCTGCAAGAATAGTGCTAAACCATTAACTTTGTGCAATCACTTTGTGATTTCCATATACACACATACAATGATGAGAACTCATAGGGTTGCAAATAAGCAGTTGTGTGGCCATAAGAAAGCCACTTGTTCGTGAGACTAATCAAAAGAAGATGCTTAATTTTGCTAGGGAGCATAAAGATTGAACTCTGGAGCAATTGAAAAAGATCAAGATAAGAAGAGAAGTGCATGAAGCAATGCACCCATCATGCACACTGACCATTTTACCAACCCCCTGGAGGCAGTGTTATGATCTGTGGCTGTTTGAGTTGGCCTGGTCTAGGCTCAGCAACGTTTTGTGGTAATCAAATATAGTCAGCTGATAAACTGAATGTACTGAATGACCAGGTTATCACATCTATGGGGTTTTTCTTCCCTGATGGCATGGGTATATTCCAGGATTCAAATTGTGAAAGAATGGTTCTGGGGACTTGAGGAATCGTTTTCACACATGAACTGGTCCCCACATTGTGTGCTTACTTATTTCTTGCAAAGGTAAGTACTGGTGCTGGTCTGAGGCTTAGTCTTGTGTTCATTCAATTACACTGGTAATCAAATTCATTGCTTTAGACTTTAGGCTTTTACAGTAGGTTAGATATTTTACTTTAAACCTTTATACTTAGACTTAATATAGACTTCATATTTAATTTGCTTAGGCACTGAGAATCTAGGCTTTTTTATTGTTTTTATGGAAGCATTATTATTATTATTAGTAGTAGTAGCACGATGGTGTAGTGGTTAGCAGTGGGGCCTTACACCTCCAGGGTCTGAGTTCGATTCCCAGCCAGGCTCGATTCCCGAGAAGTTTGCATGTTCTCCCCGTGCTTGGTGGCATGTAGAGGCATGTAGTTTAGGCTAACTGACGTTCCCAAATTGCCCGTAGTGTGTAAATGAGTGTGTGGTGTGTGTATGTGTGTGTGCCCTGTGATAGATTGTCACCCTGTCCAGTGTGTACCCTGCCTCCTGGGATAGGCTCCAGGTCGCGACGACCCTGAATACAAGATAAAGTGGTATAGAAGATGAGTGAGTGAGTAATAGTAGTAGAAGCATCCTCTAAACTGAAAGAACATGATGTCTTTCCTCCTTTTCCCTTCACGTTCAATTGCTCCTACACTTGACAGTTGACTCCGATGTCTCAGTTTATGCGAGGTCAGTGTGTGTGTGTGTGTGTGTGTGTGTAAACAAAAAGATCATGTAGTCTGGCGAGAATGGGCCATAGTATACAGTACCTGACAGAACACAGCCATGTATTCCAGTTCACACATTTAATAGCATCTATCTATCGATCGCTTTGCTCAATTTTCACTAGAATGCGGTGAAAAGACACCTCATAGTTTTCATACTGTCGATTTCTACAGTTTACTGCACAGCAAGTTTCTGCCATGGTTGATTTTAGGCTAGTGTGTCGCCCACACTTGACTGGCAATATGGCAGCATCAACAAAATCATATAACTAGTTATGTCACTTGGACAAGCTTTATACTTGAGAGGGATCTTTCAAGAAGATTTTCACATGGAACAATTCCAAATAAGAAGCCTATTTCTAAGTATGTAGGCCTATGTCATGTTGGTTCTAACAGAGAGCAAGGAAATGCCAATTACACAAAAATCCTTTAAAAGCTACACCAAAAAGGTAATATAAAAAGAGAAAAGGAAAAAAGGGAAAATTATGAAAATTGCCGAATGAAACCAGACAGTGGACATGGAAAAAAGAGAAAAAGAGAGAAATACAATGAGATGGACATAAAGAAATAATTAAGGAAGTAATAAAAATAAGGGGAGGAGAAGTATAGATAAAGAAAGATAAAGAAGAAGACAAAAGAGGAAGTGACCCTCATCAAAATGTTTGCTGAGTTTTATGGTTCCAGCAACCAAAGCTATCAGAACTTCTGGATTTTTATTTTATTATTTTTTTTGAGGATGATGCTTTTAGTGGTTTAAACATTATTATTTCCACAGTGTTATTGTATAGACTGGGATGCACATGAACGCAGATGTTGCAAACATTGCAGGGGTGTCATTTCTTTATAATACTTTTACTATTCTTCTTCTTCTTCTTATTATTATTATTATTATTATTACAGCTTATACAACAAGCTGAGTAATCTTTATTGGTATTCCACGAGTGGTAATATGGAGTATACAGTAACAGCACTGGGACGTTTAACTACATTCTAAGAATCATTAATTATACTGTTACTGTTAGTCTCAACTTATGTGAAAGTCAATCAACTGGAACTGGAAAGAGGGGATATAAGCTGCCTGCCAAAACCCACATTCAAAACCAGTCACAACAGCAAGAAAACAGATTTGTTAATGTTAAACAACACTTTGTCTACTTAATATTTGCTTCTAAGTCATTCTGAATTGCATATGAACTGCCCATGTTGTTCTGTTCAGGGCTAACACTAGCTGCAAACCTAGCTTCTAAAACAAGGCTGCGTCCCAAATCTCTCTCTAATCTCTGGTCAAGGGCACTACTTGGAGGGTGGAACAAGGGATTGTACATACATAGCGAATGAGCTTTAAATTCCAGAACCCCAGAAAGTTAGCTGATATTCTAAAGCGGAAATAAAGTGGAAATATAAAATAAGTTTTATACATGTTTAAAACTATACATCCCTTTATGGTTTATTTTCCTCACCTTTTGGTTACATACTGTAGTACCAGTAAGAATTTAAACCTACTCTCACCACTGTTAATTGAACTGTTGGCACATAACTGGTTTGATAAACAAATAAATCATAATCTGTGTTTAACATAATAATTTTTGTGATGCCTTGGCTACTCAGGCTGCACCCTCATGCAGCTGTATCACAGGCATGCTAATATTCTGTATAACAAAACAACCTTGAGTGTGGTTTTGCTTAATTAACCTTCAGGGCATTCTAATAAACATTTGCAGATATGACCCGACTACATAATTTCATTTCCTATCTATGTCTTACTGTGTTATAGGGACTAGGACACATATATAAGGACTAGGACTTTTGTGTCTTTAATGAGAATAAAACGTAAACAGGGTAAGTATGATGTCCGGTGCTTAGAGGACTCTGTGTCAGCATCTGAAGCCTGACCTTCCCAGCATGCCTTGCTATATATAAACAGTCCTTTTGGCCTTGAGGGGTTGTTTATACACCTGAGAGCTGCACATTTTATGCTGTACCTGAGTGAGCAATGGTCTTATACCATAATGAACGACAGACATATTGTGGTATGTCCCAGATTCTAGGCTTTTGCTTTCACTATAGAACAGTATTTTTTAATGTGTAAGGAATGGTGACGAACACAATTTCTAAATAATAAATTGTTAATAAAAAAGAAAATTTACAGAGTAGACTGAAGTGCAACCTAATGATCACCTTTAATTGCTTACTGTATTGTATTGAGAAGAAACATTGTTATAAATGGAAGCATAACTAGCTACAGTAGCTAAATTCTAGCTAACACCAAAATAAATAAATAAATCAACCACCAACTTGTGAAGCTACTGCACAATTCTATGACAAACCTAGCATCAGGTCAAATAGTTTTTCAACCCTTGCAGTATATTTGGTGACAAGTAATAGTTTGATGTAAATAAATGTGGATAAATAGTAAGGAATCATGGGAGCCAAACTATGATATTCAGCTTTTCCTATTCAATAATGGTACACATGTAATGTTATATAGCTAAATGAACTAGTTTGCCACTAACCAGCTATATATTTCAACTATAAATTATATAGTGCAGCTAAGCTACAGTTAGCAGTACTACATGAATACCCAATTTATAAAACAAATTGCCAGTACATGAGCTGTAAAGTCTGACCTTGTCACTATACTAGCAAAGACGTTTCATCTTAGCTGAAGCGCAATGCTAATGCTGGGTGAAACAAATGCTGCACAGCAGGAGTCTGAAAGTGACAGCTGCACTAATGAAATTGCATGCTGACATGCTACAACAAAAGACCTCAGCCCTATAATATTAGCCAGGTCCTGGTTAGCAAGAATGCATTTGCTTAGTGTTAATTTTATTAGCATTTTTAAGTGCAGTGTTCCATCAAAAACTCAGAATCAACCAATTTTCGAGCTAATCTATGATACTGAGATTATACTTTGAGTCGATCATTAGGTGACTGATAGGCAGATTAATGCGTAATAACAGCAGCAGATGGAAAAACAGAGATGAGTGGGAGACACCAAACACTTAATATGAGTGTGTGTATGTGAGTGTGCCTGCATGCTAATTTACATCAGCATCTCCTCCTTCTCCTGCTTGCTTTCAGTGTTAACCAGCTTCCTGAGCTTCTAACAAGGAGATTACAGACATTATGGCTTAACCTACAGTATAAGTAGAGGAGCAAAGTGACATCCAGTCACAAAGCTATCTACAAATCCGATCAACAAATGATTCTCACTGAACTTCAAGCATAAGCACATTTATTAAAAATATTAGCTGAGAATTGCATAAGAGAATAATAAACATACCGATCAACCATAACATTAACACCACATAAAATTAACACATTATCATATCAATTTTATACCAGTAAACTGCCATGGGAACCCAAAGCTCATTTGAGACTGAGGGAAGCAAAGGCTAGCCTGTCAATGCAGCATTTACCGACACACACACAAACACCCACACACACACACAAACTCTCACATGGTTCTCAAGATTTCATTTATACAACTCCCTTTCCAAATGCATAACCAGGCACTTAATGGCAAAAATTCAATAATAAATAAAATGATTTTTTTTTTAGCTTAAAAATCAAAATATGGTGTCTGGTGTCTGGCTTCACATTTTGTTGGCGGTATGACAGTAGTCTTTAGAGTACCTGATTGGTTAATCCTTCTTTTTTTTTTTTTTTTTTGGAAAGGAATGTCAACTTGGCCTGGCTTCCAAAACTGTTAAATGAAGTTTTATATTTATAACTAAAATGACATGTACAGGCTTCTGGGAGAACACACCACAGGTAAAGGTAAATGTGCAGATCTGGGGGACTCATGGACATAGGGTTTTTTGATCACTCAGGTTTGTTGATGGTGGAGTGACTGGTTTACTTTTTAGGCAGACCTCCTATCTGTATTATCTTCTGGCTCTCCATTTTTCCTGCCGGAATCTCTGCGTTGAACTTATACATTACGTCACTGTTCGCATACCTAACTGCTCTCTCTCTCTCTCTCTCTCTCTCTCCTTTTGACACTGAAGTAATCTAGGCCCCCTCTTCCCTTTGGATCTGTCTGATACATCCTGGAGTCCCCCTTCTAGTTGGAATTCTCATCGCTTGGAGGCCTCTGACACTCTGCTGTGGATGGCCCCATATGGTCTTCTTGGGATACATGTGGTGACTGGGGATGGTTCCACTTGGCCATGAAGATGATCTTGGACTCGGCTGATACAGGTAGTTTTTCACTGATGGCTTGTGCCTGCAGTTCTCAATAGTTTGAAATAGGACTGAAATTCCCACAAACTCTTTATATTAAGTTAAACACATATCCTGTTATACTGAACTCCTAGCCCCCTTAACACACTGTTTGACTGCAATTTAATTCCTGCTATTTGATATCACCCAAATGAGGCTGGGGTCCCTGTTGAGTCTGTTTCATCCGAAGGTTTCATCCTTTTTTCATCTCAGGGAGTTTTTCCTTGCCACTGGCACCCTCAGCTTGGTCATCAGTGACAAACATAATATCATTATAATCATGATAATTTACCATTGTTAAAAGCGTTATAAAAATACATTGAATTTATTTATCTCCAAGATCTTTTATTGATCATGGGAGAGTCAGACAGCTGCATGAAGTCTTCTCCACCCCATCCCAAAAATTCTCAGTGGAGTTAAGGTCTGGACTCCATGGTGGCCAATCCTTGTGTGATAATGATTTCTTATGCTCACTAAAAAAAGTCTTTTAGAATTTTAGATGATGAGTCCTGGCATCGCCATATTGGAATACGCCTGTGACATCAGAGGAAAAAAAAAATCCATTGATGGCAAAACCTGGTCATTCAGTACATTCAGGTAGGTACAGTAGCTGACCTCATTTTTTGGCATATAATGTTACTGAACCTTGACCTAACTAACAGAAGCAATCCCAGATCATAACACTTCCCCCCACAGATTTGTACAGTATGCACTTAGGCATCATGTGCACATCACTTCAACAGCCTCTCTTCTTACCCTAAAATGCCTATCACTCTGGAACATGGTAAATCTGGACTCATCACATGGCCACATGGCCTTTTTCCAACGTTCCACAGACTATTGTTTATGCTCTCTAGCATATTGTTCTGATTAGCCTCACTGATAAGTGGTTTTTGCAAGGCTACACAGTTGTTTCGTCCCAATCCCTTCTCTTTGATTTGTGTATGTAGAAATGCTCTTCCTTTCTCTATTAAACATTGACATGAGTTTTATTGTAATTTCTTTTTTACAAATTTATTTCACTAAGCCTTTAAGTGTTCTCCAACTACACTCATTCAGGATGTTTTTCCAACCACATTTCTTCCTTAAAGATGACAGTTCACCATTATCCTTCAAGTTGTAATAATGAGTTTTTCAGTTCTTAACTAAGTTCTTTGCTTGATGCAGGCCAATAATTTGACCTTACTGAAACAGAGTAATATCTTTGCCATGACCACAGGATATGCCATCTTTTTTTAAGGAAGAAAAAATAAATTCGCTTTTAAGATTTTCATTCTTAATCGAATTAAACTATGTAAAAGAAATACAACAAAAATAAGCAAATAAGCAAAAGAAAGAAAGAAAGACAAAAGTGTAGATGGATTTGGGGATGAAACAGAAAAACATATTAAAAAAGAAAGAATAATTGTGCAGTTCTACTGAGTCTGGGTTGAGGCAAACCGGCCGAAGGGCTCTCTATTGTAACACTTTTTATGACATCAGCTGCCAGTTGAAATTGAAATGCTCCAACATTCCATATGTTTTACGGTTTATCCTGAAACATAATAAACAGTATAAACATTATGATGTCATGTTATTAGCAGAAATCATGTCTACTGGGAGATTCCAGAGCATACTAGAGTCACTGCAGTGGGATTATAATAGCTCAACAGAGCTGAGAGACAAAAACAGGACCCAAGAAAAGCAGAAGAAAAAAAAAAAAGGTCGGATTTGGCGAGACAGAGACATGGAAGGATAATTAGATCATGAGGGAATTTTGGATTCAGCAACCAGACACATTTGTGTGCAAACGCTGTCATGAAGATGTGCACTAAAGAGACACTAACTGGTTTTATCTGCCTTCAGGGACCGAAACAAATCACAAGTGCACTTTCTGCCTACTAAAGTTCTGCCTCAACAAGGGCAGAAATGCTAAATGCTAGTTCGAAACCACAGCTCTGTTTACTGTATAGGCCACATACAGTAACCAGCATTTTAAGTCCACTATGATCCATGTTCCAGTTGACTTAGCTTTTACTCAAAATTTTACTTTGCTGTACGTTGCTTGTTGGTAGACTGATTGTACATCAATGGTAAGACAAAATGTTGGCATTTCTACAGTGGTTTGACCTCAGAACCTTGTTCACTTCAGAATTTTTTTTATAAGACTTTTCTCTAAAACTGATAACATGAAAGTCAGCATATGGTCAGTTAGCAAGGTTAATTTCTTTCAATTATCTTTTTTGTTAACATTTGAAAAGCTTAAGGAGTACTTGAACCTAGCATTGAAAACATATTTTGAGGAATTCTCTGTGGTTTAAAGCTTTTTTAGTATAGCTAACATGGAACTGCTAATTTTCTCTTGACAAAAGCACTTTTTACTTTCAGAAGATGTGCAGATGATAGTGAGACTTTTTTTTTTTTTCCTAGCAAAGGTAAGATGGAATAAAGCCTGTTTGGTGGATATGTGTCTGCACTTGGGAATCGATGCATTTTTCCATGAGAAAGTTCTGTGTGCTAAGAGCGTTGAATAATACATGGTTTAGAAAACGCAGCCCCTGAAAAAATAAATTAATAAAAAAAAAATCTATGAATTAATCACGCCTAAGATTGTAAACACTCTCACGTCTCTAAATATGAACTGTTTATGGTGTGTGTATTTGTGTGTATGTGTGTGTGTGTGTGTAGGGGAGACAAGCTGCTTCCTGTGTTTTAGTCAAAGCAAGTGAAAAGTTTACCAAAAATAATAATGGGAAAAAGCAATAAAATAAACAGCTAAAAAAAAAAGAACACCAATCCAGTATTCCCACCAGCTGATCACAGATTAAGTGACATCACAAATTGCCTTTTTTCACATATTCAGCTCATTATACTGTACCAACTAGTATATAACAGTAGCTGCAAACAAACTAGTAAGAGAACATTGTTGATCATCAGTACACTGTAAACCCGAATAAGTTGGCAAAACTCAAAAAATTTGAGGTAATCAGTTACCTCTAATTTTTTAAGTAATGATGTTCCCAGTTTTAAGTAAATGGAACTATGAGTTTTTGAGTTTGTTGTACTTATTCATATTAATCGTTCTTTACTTGCATTATTGAGTAGCCAATCATCTTTTTTTTTAGATGTTGCAAATCAAAAAAATTGTTGTTGGTCTTTTGGCTGCTCCCGGCAATGGGTCGCTACAGCAGACAATCCGGTCCGCACACAAGCTTGGCACAGGTTTTATGCCAGATGC
>JAQMYJ010000010.1:17550446-17573726 GCA_030014305.1 Clarias laeviceps | reverse complement strand
TAATAATAATAATAATAATAATAATAATAATAATAATAACAATAATAATAATAATAATAATAATAATAATAACAATATTAATAATAATAATTGTATAGAACATGAATTCTAGGCAGGTTTAAAATGCTTTATATATTATTTCTTTTTCTTACAGGTGCATGTATTGGTGAGATAAACAGTTTTTTTTTTTTAACTGCTGACAATATTTCTCCTAAATTCAAAATATAACTTTTGTTATTTAGAGTGTACATTTAAAGGAAATGACAACACCACAACACATCAAAATAACCCAAGATCATGTAGTATTTGCAGAGCTTTAATAACTCAAATAAAACAAAATTCTAATAATTTGTAAACAAATTGTCTTAATGCTTTGACTAAATAGCATTAAGAAATTCTTAATGCTATTTCTTAATGCTAACCAATTATAGCTTTCATGCGTTTTGGCATGCTGCCCACCAGTTTTTCACATTGCTGTTGGGTAACTTTATACCACTCTTCTGTATATAGCAAACAGCTCAGCTTTGCTTGGTGGTTTGCAACCACCCATCTTACCCTTTATGACAATTCAGAGGTTTTTTGGAGTTATTTTGGCAAAATAATTGGCATTCTCTTAATAATAGTTTTCTTCTTTTTAGCATTCTTTCATCTTCACTTATTCTAGAAATTATATGATATATAATTATTATCTTAATAGTAAAATTTGATAATGGTGACTATGTAAGGTAAACTACTTTATCTTTATTCATTGGAATACAACAACAAGATATGCATGAGTATTGTTTTTGTATAAGTGTTTCCAATAAATCTAACAAACATAAAATTATCTGGAACATCCAGCAGAGTAAAAGAGATGGTCACCTCTATGTGTCTGACTTTATAAAAAAAAAAAAAAAAAAGGACTGATAAAGTGGTTTAATTGACAGACAAGAGGTTCTACAGTGTGATAGGCATGCAGATCATTCTATACAGAAATAATTCTGAAGATGTGTTCTTTGGCTCTGTCTTCAAGCAGTAAAACCTTCAATCGATAGGAATCAGTCTAGAATTTCTTATTGCCTAAATAAACACAACCTAATTTTGGATGATGCCAAAGTCCTGTCTTGCATCCTCCAATGTGCAAAGCCAAAAACTGGATCCAAAACTAGTTTCTCTAAAGGGGACAAGAACACTCACCATCTCAGGAAGTGTTAATAAGAATTTAATCTTATTTCAAACAACATCCTTAAATTCCTTAGGTTTTGTCTTGAATGCTCATGCTTTTTTAAACCACAACGTCTGCTTTGGTCAAAAGGTGCAGCCCTTTTATTAGCACCTAGCATAATGAAGATTGCACCATTTGTTTTAACCTTCAAAACCTCTAGTTATGGAACAGCTTTATAGTTAGTTTTTTTTTGACTCAGAAGTCTCAATAGTTGTTTATTCAACCCTTTTTTAATATCATTACTTTAGGTATAAAATGCAGATGTGTAGGGATCATGGGCATGGAGCATTTTGATAAACTGGAGTGCTGGGTTTGGATGTTATCCCTCCCTCACTCTTATGCATACACTTTGTGATGCACTTTCCATTTCAGTATCTGTGCCATACCTAGTCCACCATAAATCTCTGCTTGCACTTTGTGCACTATATAAATTAACACACTATAGGACAATACTACTACTTGGTTCTCTCTCTCTCACTCTAGCTCTCATGTTTTCTGATGAAATGCGAGCGATCATGATTAGATCTGGACCTGGATAGCCACTCCATATGCTCAAATTCCTTTTTTTTTATTTATTTTAGTGAAATTTCCTTCACCAGATAATGACTAACTGCTGCTCAGGATAACTTCATACAGTATGAATTGCCTAAAGATAGCTGTGAATGATCATATTTAAAACTTTAAAACTTGCCCTAGTGAAAACTGTTTATGCCCAAGTCTCATTTATTATTCATTGGATAACTTCATTTATTATTCAGTGGATTATAAAAACACTAAATAAAAATAAAAATAAAAACTATCTTTGAATTAAGATATCATGTGTTGTACTGACAAGACTTGTACTGAAGATCCTTTCAACAAAGTATTGTTTGATTGTAATGATCCACCATTACCCACATGGGTTAAAGTTTATTTAGAATGAACTCTATGTGCGGCTAAAAAATTATTTAGTTTTTCAGATAAAGATGGATTTATTTTAATAGGATTGAAGCCGAGTTGTTCCCATTGATTTAAAATGCTTTCAGTAAGAGGCTAAAAACCTTTCACTAGAATGACAGAGGAGCAACGAAAGAAGGCTTATTAATTCCAAATACCCTTAATAAGACATTTTATTTATTTTTATACAATTTAAGAGAGCCCCAAGCACCAAGGCAGCTCAGCTAAATGTTGAACTACTAACAGGTCATATTTATTAAGAAGGAAATAATGACCACCATAATTTTGAGTTTTTACTGCACACTTACTCAGGTAATACATACACTCTTAGATAAAAAAAGGTACTTCAATGTTTCTTTAGGTGTTCCTTAGATAATAAATGGTACTTATGTGTGGACATTCTAAATAGGAAAAAAATACACTTTATTGAAGGTTTAAGAATCACCTCATGAGGCAAAACCCCATAAGAACCATTATTTATCCAATCTTTGAAAAAATGACATGCTCTAGTTATTAAAAAGTGAATAAAATAAAAAATATATAATTTTTCCTGCACAGGGAAAAAATGTTTCCCTTAAATGTGCCTAGCCTTAAAAAGAGGTCCTGTTTAGAAACCATTGTTGAGGGGTTCAACATAGAACTTTTAAGCATCCCAAAGATGAACAATCATGGAGGTCTTAACCATACAAAGAACATTTTAAAAATGTGCCAATAGAAGCAATGGTCAAAGAAACCATAACATTTAGACTGAGTGACCTTATTTTCTGACCTGTAAAGAGTTCCTTATTAGAAAGGAAGATTTCTACTACAGCACTAAGGCTAAAAACAGCAACACAATCAATGCAGCCCAATCAAGACACCAGTCTAGTGAGGACACAATCAGTTCCACAATCTCATTAGCAATCATGTCCATAATGTGAGGACAGCTGTGGAGATCTAGGTCAATAAAGGTGAAGCTTATAGTGGATCATTATTTTGCAAAGATAGAGATCTGGATTAGATCTAATACCAGTCTCATTAGTTGTGTGTTTATTTTTACCCATCCTACCTGATTTATATTTCATTTTGCATAGCACTCTAACCATGGGGCTGTACTAAATTGGATGCCTCATAATGGCATTTGATCAATAACCCTGGGCTATGACTTTTCAAAAATAACACAACTGAGAGGAAAGGAATTTTGATCTCGTAGACCTTGAAATTGCACATGCCTCTGAGAATAATCAATATTCAAGGCTATTCTGGGGATTCAGCAAAATATACGGAATATATTTGAGACCACATTGCAGCACAACAGCATCATAAGCAGTTAAAAGTAGCAATGAAAATTAGGTGTTTACAGGAAAGAGACACATAACATGTTTATGAATTGTTAAACCCTTTATAAACAATATATCTCTATTTTTTAAGTGGAGCATATTTTGTCATGGATAGCAATCTTAAAATGAAACTTTAATACATCAGATATGCTTTTCAATTCCATGTTCCTTTTGGAGAAACTCATTTCACATTCGTTTTAAAGCAGCACATCAATGTGAATAAATAAATGATATTACCCGAACCGAGGTGAAGGCGAGGCTGAGGCAGCAAAATCATTAAGATTACAATAAACCCCAGGGATATAAACCTTGGAGCTGCTTTAACTTACTTTGTAGACTTATCACACATATAAAAGATTTCCTGTTTCCTGCTTCATTTCCTGTTAGCCAAAATTTGCTAACTATCACATTAACATGTACACTAACTAGCACACTAACATATATACTAACTAGCACATAACATGACTGACACAAAAGAAAATCAAACTGGACAGGAAGTTATAATAGAGAATAATAACAACACAATTTTGTCCAAACTCTGTTAATTAATATGTATTTTTATAGGCTAACGCTAGTTGCCTGCCAACTAGGTTGGTTAGTTAGTTCTGTTGTATAATGAATCCCTTGTTTACTTAGCTAAGGTGAATGCACGGAATAAACATAGTAAGCACAAGAAGAATGTAATATGAACTCAATGTGGTCTTCTATAACGTGGCACGGACCTACCATAGTCATAGCAGAAACCTGAAGAGGGAATTTTGGGACCCCATTGACATGGCAACAATGCAGTGACATCCCAGTAAAATGTCAGCCAGAGGTCCATCCAATCTGAGCCATGCTTGTAGTACATCAAGGTATTAATTATTGGCCAATGCTGTCATTAAAGATAATGACAAATAATTAGCTGATCATTGCCATCATTACTACATCCTCATGTGCCTTGTTTCAACTACTGTATATCCTCAACAGGCTTTTTTTTAAAAACATGTTCCAAAATGCTCAGTAGCTCTAGGTCAAGAGGGACAAAACTACATCCTTACAGGTTTCAAGTGCATTCCTACCAAGTTCTTACAGGGTTCACTCTTTTTTTTTTTTGTGGTGGGTGGGAGGTACGGGGGGTGGGTTGGGGTTCTTCCATTATAGTTTTTTTGACTAGCATGTCAGAAATAAGAATCAGTAGAGGGATATAAGAGGAAAAAGAAAGAAACCTTTCAATAATTCTTCTTTTTTTTTTGTATTTGTCAAGTATTTTAACACTATAGAGTGTTGGACCTGCTGTAATGAAATTAAATTTAAAATTTTACAGGTGTGAAATGTGTCAAATTATTCATAAAAAAAAAATCTTCAGTACTTATGTACTTTAGTGAAGATCTGGGTCATCTACAAAGTGGTCAGTGAAATATAAAAAAGAAAATAAAGGCCTGATCCCAGAGGCTTTGGGGGAGTGAATATAAGTGCCCACACTTTAAATGGGTGAATGAAAGAGAAGAGAACAATGTGCTTCAGCGTGGTGATAATGCTATGAGCAAGTTTCAGAAATTGAAACCTTTCAAGTGTGCTAGCGGGTTAATTTGCTTGATTGGTGATTAATGTTATTGTGTAATTACAACATAAGGAACTCAGATTCCTAGGTAACATTATGCTAACTATTGCATTGTGTAAATAAAAGGAGTTTGAGAGTTAAACTAAGATGCATGCTAATGCAGAGTAGCTATCAAATTTCATGCTAACATTGTTAGGATGATGTTGGATGTAATTAAGACCAAGAGCATTTGTATTTTTTCCTAGCCAACATGAACTAACCAATATTTAGTTAAATCACTGCAGATGAAAGATCAACACAGTCATAGTGGGAGACCACTGTGATATTAGTGCACCAATAAATGCACATTGTTTAATTTTTATTCTTAACTCTGACAACTGACCTCCACTGTTAACTCCTTTAACCCTGTACTATGGTATGTACTATAGTATCATAGTCTATAGTCCATAGGCAACTGTAATCTCATGATCTCAAAGACATCAAACAGTTTACCTGCCTCAGCAGCCTCATTGGACAAGATGAAGATGCAGAGACTGATATCAAATGCCAATGTGGCAAGGCCTTGGCAGTTTTCCAACAAGCGTGTAGTGTCTTGTCATTTGTCGCCATTTCACTTAATATCAAATTCCAGCTGTATGCGTTCATCATCTTCCCTATGGTGACCTATATTATACCACCAAAACATGGAAAGCGTTGGACAGTGTCTCCTGGAAGGCGAATGTCTTTCATCAACATTGCTTTAGAGATACCACTCATCCAATACATTAATGACATCATCACTGAGGAGGTCCTAAAATGAAACAAGCTGCCTAGCCTCAGTAGGATCATCATATATCAATGCCATGGACTGACCGGGGATGTTATTTGAATGTATAAGACGCATATCCAATAGAAAGACATTTTGGCATCAGACTTTCATCAATGACCTCAAAGCCCTTCACATCTATTGGGATGAAGCTGAAAAACTTGCTGCAACCGTCACTTGCAGTCAGTGAAATTCCCTTGCTGCCCAATGTGCTCAAGTTTTTTTTTGTGTGTGTGAAATCCAGATGCTTATTGTGTTGTCTGTGAAATAATAAGCAGTAACTTTAGCTGCCAGTAAGTGGGGTTTGCAGGTATAATGAATGCATTGTTTAGTGTACTTTAAAAAACAAAGTGTTTTTCACCAACGTAGGTATCGACAGCTAATGCCACAAATGTACTGCTTGGAAGAAAGGATGAGTGGTTTATAACAGATGCCTCTGTATGTCTTAGTAACTCTCTTTGTCATGGTTCAAAACTATAAACAGACTATCTGGACAGATGAGTTAAAAAAAAAAAACACACACACACACAGGAGGATAGAATAACGCATGTACAGTACCAGTTGTTTACATGGCAAATATGCTTAGTTGTAGACAGCTGTAATTATAAACATTATATTTCAGTCTATTACTTTTTAACATTTTCTATTACTACTTTGGGTGAGTTTATTATTGATTAGGCACAAGAGATATTAATTATGTGTATATGAAGAATAGATTAGATTAGAACATTCTAATCTTAAAATTCTTGATGGAGTGGACAGTGTTAGGTCAGATGGGACTGGAGTAAATGAGGTTACATTCACTTACATTCATCTTGAGTGTTTTATTTCAAATTCAGTCTGGTCAGGGTGGAGTCTGAATGGCAAAAAATAGACCTGACTATACTGTATATACATATACACCATCCTCTATCCATTTAGGAACCTCTGTAGTCCAACAATGGACCATGGAGACCAGTGGTGGCCATTATATCAATTCCTATTTTGTACAACTGTGGTAGAACCTCCAGTCAACATTCACATGCACATTCACACACTACGGGCAATTTGGAATTAGCCAATTAGCAAAATCTGCCTGTTTTGGACTGTGGGAGGAAACCATACAACCCAGATGAAACCCACCAGTCATGGGGAGAGCATGCAAACACCATGCACACAGACCCGACACAGGAACCAAACTCTGGACCTAGAGGTGCAAGCGACAGCCGCCATATACACTGATCCACCATCATGTTACAATGCAAACATTATGCCCAGTATCGTGTAGGTTTCCCTTGTGCGGTTCTGGCTGCATTGGCTTTCTGTGAGATTGAATCAGACATGCTGTACTCTGATCCCTACAGACATGGGTGACTCATGATCCTGTCACCAGTATACTGATTTATAATCAATGGCCATATCCGAAGATCACAATGGCATAATTTATCATACACAAATCATAAAAAAAGTGGTTCTTAACACATATTCATAAGACATGTGCAAAGTGTAGCCATGAAGACATCATTTATCCTACATGGTAAGAATTTATAAAGCAGTCCATTCTATCTATATATTTATCTATCTATATACACACATGCACACAAACGCACACACACACACACACACACACACACACATTCCCTCTCAGTCTGTTGTTGTATTGTTACATTAGATTACTATAGGGAAATCTGAGCATTATTTATTAATATAGAGCTCTGCTGTCCAGGGACAGAAGAACAATGTACACTAAGTTTTCTTCTAAGTAGGTTACACCTGGAACAAGCAAAAGCTCTTTTTATCCTGATCTAAAAAAAAAAAAAAGTTACATTTATTTCTAAACCTTTGGAAGAGAAGCATTCACTGGTCCTGAGGGCCAGATTTCTCTGATAAGAAGGCTCCAATTATTCCATCCACAGAACAGATTAATGATGGGTTGTACCCTGGAGAAAAAAATATATATACATTTTAAATTCATGAAAATGTATTCCATTTTCATTGCAGTGCTGATGCTCATAATGTCTTGCCTTTGGCTTATGGTGACTAAACCACATTTAAGGTTCTAAAACATACCTGTTTTTACATTGCTTATCACTATTATTTAGTGCTCAAATAACATAGTACTAAGTATTTATTGGGTTTGGTTGTGACTTCAACTCCTATTCTGAGGATAATTTAAAATATCCCAAAAATGATCTAGAGTAACAATTTTCCATAATAGTCGACATATATTCCATAATTCCCTGGATAGTAATAAACACATAAGTTAATTTAATATTAGGTCATTATATTTTTTACTTGAAATACATTATTCATTAGGACTTGATTCTAACAAAGTCTTTAAATATTTTCTTTAAAATATATATTTTGTTACTCTTCTCGTGGCTTATGTAACTGGAAGCAGCTAGCACCAGAACTAGAGATTTTAGATCTCATATAATCCACTGATTCTGTACACCATGTGTTCTACTTGCCCTTAAGGTAAACTCTCTGCAGTATGTTATATTTTAAATTGTGCATGTTTATTCACTCATATTTCTTTAATTAACTGATAGTAAGTACTGGACTGAAACTAATAGGGTAGTGACTGTAGTGTGTACTTGCACTCCAACCTCACTCAATTTTCTTTTGCTGCCTTTTCATAAAAATGTGCCATTTGTAAAACATCTTTGTAAGAAAAGCAGTGTAGTGAAATAAAAATAATGTAAAGACTATTTTTTATCTGTACATTTACATCTGGTGCACCAAACAAGGTCTCAAAGCTTGTAAATTTGAAGGCCATCTTCCCCGCTGTAGGTAGGTGTGTGTGTGTGTGTGTGTGTGTGTGTGTGCATGCGTGCATGGTGTCTCTAATGAGAGTGTCCAATTGATTCTAGGCTGAATTGACAAGTGGCTGGTTTGTTTAGCCTGCTGTGTGTTTGATTCGAAACAAAAAACATGAAGTCATTATTTTCAGAATTGCCACTATGTCTTTATTATGTATATTTTTGTGTGGGAGGTTATGCATAGTCTTTTCACTGAGTACATCCAAGATATCCAAACGATGGTAAAGTTTCTGTAATGATGATAAAAAAATAAAAAAAAGGATTTACTTTATTTGTTTAGGATGAAACTCTGCATTAACACTACACAGACCCATAAATACTTATTTATATATTTAATTACAAGACTAAAAACTATAATTTATTACAACTTGTACTGTAAGTCAATTACCATAGCAAATACTATAGTTTACTACACTGTCTAGTTAATTATTATAATAAAACATGTAGTAATCACTGTAGTAAATACTACAATCTGAGCATGAAATCATTACTATAATAAATATTACAGTTTACTACAGCTTGTAATCATTACTAGAGCAAATACTAGAGTTTACTATAATGTATAGTAATTGCTATAGTAAACTACAGTATACTCAAATAATTACTATAGTAAACTATAATATTTTTCTATGATCTTACTTAAGTTATGACTGACTGTCGGTTGATCATTAAGTATTGTTTGTAGCAAATGCACAGATACTCACAAAAAACAGTGAAGGAAACTATAAAAGTATATATATATAAGTTTACATTGTATTGTATATTGTTGTACAAATACCTAGGAAAGGTTATCCATTAGCTTCTTAAATAGAAGCTTGGCATAAACGGTTACATAACAACACAATAAAAGTGGCACAGCTACATGCACCAGCTTATTAAGTTCAGATTCTTAGAAGTCTTCATGCCATTTCGGCTCTGAATCATTGCATTCTTAAAATTACACTATTTTGCTTAAAAGAAATTTACTGGCTAACGCTGCCCCTTTGCCCTGACCTGTGCTTGTCAGGATGATAAACAGAGCATGAAAAATCATGGCCAGCCTCTACAACATCAGCCTCTTACTTTTGTACATCTTCTCTCAGTAAAAAGCACACGTTAAAGAATGAACTATCAGGACTAAGCAAGTAATAGCATTAAATATTGGGACAAAAAATAAAATGATAATCAAATAAAAAAAGCTTTAAACCATCATTAGTTTCTTTATATAAAACCCAAAGAGACACAGAGAGAGAGAGATAGAAAGAGGGAGAGAGAGAGAGAGACACAGAGAGAGACAGAAAACCTCCTTTTTATGGTTTGTTTTCAAAATGTTTTTGGGTTAACTATTTCGCAGTCGGTGTCAATGTCAACTATCTATTTATTTATTTACTACGGACACAAATAGCGTGATGTGGTTTGTACTTGTTTTTTACTTTCACAATGTTTTTCTTTTTTACATAAAGGGCATGTTGATTTTCATGTCATTTAAGGAAGCCAACATATAACCCTCTGAGAAAATTTATATATGCCAACATGAAAGCAGCCTCACAGGGATTAAGGGGCGGGGCTTTTATAACTGGAGTTACTGTAACAGTGCCAAAAGAGGAAAATTATCATCTGCAAGCTTAACACAGCAAGTTTTACTCTCTATAAAATTATCAGAAAAACAAAAAAATATGTAATGTAACACACACAAATTCAGAATATTTTTAGGGTATTTTTTAAAGGGTTTTCTTTTTTTGTTTTTACATTTAAAAATGGCAAAATAAATTACATTTAAAGAGGTGTTAAAAAGTTATAATTCAAATAAAACTAAGTGAAATAAAAAAACTGAATTATTAGTGCTTTTAGTAGAATTAGTAGTAGTAGTAGTAGTAATATTCAAGTGGAAGTTTAAATAATGTGGCGGGTTTGGGGAAACAAACCAGTTAAACATATGTTAGACCATGATGTTTCAAACAGTCCCATTATCTGGCTCCAGAGAGTACAGAACATACTGTACTTCATGTTATTTTCTAATTAATAATTAAAATACAGAAAGAACAATGTTATAGTCATTGTTGATAGGCATATTACAGTTACATTTTATTAAATCATTATTGTTAAATAACAATTGAAACATACTGACACCTCCTATTAACCACTCATGATTTAGCTAATCATGATTTAGCTCAGACAATAGTTCTTTAATCTAAATGAAATCATTCTGATTAGCAATTTCAAGTATTTACATGGATCTGATAAGATCTGTGTTTATATGCTCAAATCTTCAAATCTAACATGTGTTAAGTGATTCTGCCAGTTGTGAAGTGTTTAATCTAAAAATATAACATGAAAAAGAAGCTTTTTTTTCTCAAAATTTCCTCCCTCTATTCCTAATGAATTCCACTTTATATGTTATGATTGGTTACAAGAATTGAATCTCATCTTGCTTGGTTAGATGGTCTGTAAGATGAGAAATATAATCAATAACTCTTCTTCCACCAGAGACCAAGTGAATGAATGTCTAAAGCAAAGTCTGATACCAATGTTCTCACTGCTGAGTTTACTGATCAAGAGTGGAAACTAAATTTACTTCCCTGGAAACTAGTCACCTATTGTTACCTTCATGTGGGGAAAAAACATACACAAAGTATATACTTTGTCTAACAAGAAATGACTGGATCAAGTGTTTACATGGCTAATATTTCCCTATTGAAGCACTCGTCAAAGCTTAATACCAACCCTGTTCCAATTGCAGTGTTATTCCGAGTTGGACTCTTATTCAGATTAGTGGATTATTAGGGTCTATGTATATCTACACATTTGGATGACTTTGATAGTCCCTTCCATTAAAGAAATAAAAACCCACTGTCTGATTTTCATTAGTTAGTGTTCATTAAATTATTTATTATTACTTTTACATGTTTCAGATAATTTCAGGTACCAACAAATGGCTTCAAATGTGCATGGTGCTTACCTAAAAGCTACAGGATAAAATCATTATTTTAGGGCAGCTTTTGTTAATGAGGATTTGTCTGAGGATTTGATGACATAATAGCAAAAGTTTTATATTTATTTTCAATGTACAAAGTTTAAAAATCGCTTGAAATTCTAACTACCATTTATACTATTTATACTATACATTTATACCATTTCATACTACTATTTATCCAAAATACTTTTTACGGAGGCGAGACCTTTGTAAACATTATGGAATACTCTTGACTATTTAGGGCTCCACCAGCACTATGAATACTCACAGCACTCTGCAATCATGTTTATCATGCCCTATTAAATCAATAGCTCGGGAGTTCCTTTTTTTGTTCTCAAAATTGTGGATCAAACACTACAAAATATAGATATATTTTTTTGCATCTAAAACTTTATCTGAGACTGCACTGGTTGATTGTATTTTTAATAGTTATGACTTTATGACATTTGAATCACACTAAAGCAGAAACCATTCTCCTCAATCAACCAGTGATTTTAAAAGTCCATTTCTGCAGAGAGCCTCAGACTGTCATAAAGCTGTCAATAGTGCAACTGGTACTGAAGATATTGCTGAAAACAAGTCTCTTGACTTTTGATGAGGAGAGGGAACCTTTACAAAATGCTGCTCTGAGAAATGCTCGTTTCATTGCTGGTTAAATCAGAAAGCCTTTTGCATTCACCAGGAAATTGTGTGGAGGTGGAAGAGGACTTCACATCTGTAGCATCGGCTCAATATTTAAAAAATATTATCGAGCAAACCAATGGAGAGACACAATTGCATCCTTGCTGCACCAGTAATTACAGTTTTAGTGAAAGGGCCGTGTAAATCAGGACCAACAACATGGGGTAGATGGTCGCTTCAACAGTGCATAAAAGAGAACAAGAAACAGAATATGCCAAAATATACAGTACTGAAATGTAAGTGTTCGAAGTGCATGTGAACCGCCTTGCTGTAGACAGTGTTCATATCATTCACGCAGATTGTCAATTCGGATTTCTGGAACAAAGGTCACTGCAGACTTCTGCAAAAGGAGATGATTTGCTTTTGTAATGTAGGTACAGTTCTTGGCAGCTCTTCACAGTTGAACACACTCTTATTAAACATTCCCCAAAAGGAGGCATCAGTTTGTGTAAGATCTGGAGAATGGGACGGGTATGGGAAGGAATTGTACTGCCACCTTTTTCAAACTCGGTACCCATTCACAACCACTTCCAGATGGCAAGCTAAATTAATACTCAATTTATAAATATAAATACCTTTTCCTCCATCAAGAGACACATTTCTGACAACAAATGCATACACAACTTCCTTTTTACTACTGGGATCAAGTGTGTCTGGAGCTTTGCCCCTTCGACAAATGCACATGTGCATTCAAGATGCGCAAGATTCAGTACTGTATATTTTGGCGCATTCAAAATATGTTGAAGAACCTGTGGGGTATATGAGTAATGGAAGGGCAATAAGAAGTTTTTAGTCACAAGTCTAAAATAGTTTTATCTCAGTTACTGAACAGCAAAAATATTTTGGAAAAAGCTGTTAAATATAGGGAAATTTCCAAACAGGTCTAACTTTAGTGCAACTATAATTGTTCATGCATTAACCCCTAATTCAATATATATATAGTTTTTTTTTTTTCATTTTTGGTACTACTCTGTTTTAATAAATATATACATTCTTCAGGACTGTGATATACAGACTGTCTTATATGCTTTTGTAGCACAATCTAGGCAATATAATTAAATACATTTTATACTTTAATACCTTAGACCTATAAAATCACAAGTAAAATTTAAGATGTCTCAAATATTGTGTGTTGATTTTGAGGTCTGTAATCCCTTAGGAACCTCCTGAAAGAAGCTGAAGAAGATAAAAAATTTTGTACTGCCAGCTAGGAAATATTCCATCACCACTGCAGTCTGTATGGACCTCTGTAAATTTGTCATTGCTGTGTCAAGTAGATAATGAGAAAATGCACAGCTCTTCAGAGGTTGTGCTGAAAGACCATGTATTCTGGGATTCGGATGAAATTTTTGTCTTTAGGTATTGCCAGTAAAGCAAATGGTACCATACAGTGTGTGGTAGCAGACAATTTAAATGCACATTCAATTGGATTTTGGAACAATATTTCTTAGCCATATAATATAACAATCTTAGCCAGCACACAAATTAGCGTACACAGTTATCATAATTATAAACATGCTTTCTTCAGATTTTTCTATGTTTTTCGGTACATAGAAGTTGCCTGAGAGTGCTAAAAAGACATGCAATATGATGTATTTTAGGAATTATTAACGAGTAAAATTATCTGCCATTTTTCATAATCAGTCTCGTGAAGGAAAATTTACAGGAAATCAACTGATCAATAGCTATAATCTATGATCATCCCATCTATAATATTTGAATAAACTTGTGAATTTCATTTTACAATTTAAATAAATAACATTTGACAGATTCCCTTATCATTATTTACCAATTTTTTTTTTCTCTCATTATACATGCGAGCAGATGAGGGTTAAGGGCCCTGCTCAAGGGCCCAAAAGTAGCAACGTGGTGATGCTGGGGTCTAAACCTGGAACCTTTCAATCAGTAGTCCAACGCCTTAACCACTTAGCTAACTCTGCCATCAATTTCAGTTGGGGAATAAACAAGAACAATGAATCCATGTTCAAACAGACCTGAATGACTGACACAACTTTGGTAACAATGACTAAATATTGCATTTAAGGTGAAAAAGAAGGTTAACGGCCCTTGATTTAAAATCACATTCACTTTTCTTCTCAGTTTGTTCTTTTATAAGGTAGACCATGCATAACGTACTGATGTTGCTGAGACAGGTAATTCAGCTGTATTTACTGGTTCAACATGAATTTTTAACTAAACCTGACCTCAATAACATTTTTAATACAATTTGTTCGCATATTTGTATTACACAAAGGATGCTTGTGTGGACAACCATGTTTTGTTTTGACACTAGGTATTACTAACAGATATTTATCCGGTGACTTGAGAGGCCTAGCAGGTGTGTACTCCTGAAACCTGTTTGAGAAGTATTTAAACCCTACTCCATTTACAGATGTACAAACAAGCAACGGTGCTTTGAAGTCCTTTCAACTGCAGTGACATAGCTGGTACAGTCTGTATTAGCAGGTGGCAATTGCTATTACAACTAAAATATATAGCACCTCTTGAAAGTATTAAGGACTCCTTACCAAAAGAGAAAAAACTCTTGACTGGCCTATCAGTGCAGAAAAACAAACACGCAAACAAGCAACCAAACTTCACACAATTCACATGTTTATTTCTTTACATATTGACCTATATATTTACAAATGCTTAGTCATATTGCCATTCATTTGGATATTTATTAACCAATTATTTACTGCCACATCCTTTGTAATGTATTTTATTCATTTTTCATTCCACTTTTTCAGGTGGTTATTTATTACTCTATCCTTTACTTACTTAACTTATATTTTGTCACTTTTTTATAGAATTTCTTTTAAATTTTTGCATCTCAATTCACGGCATCTGTCTGACCCACCCACTTCTGGACAGCAGAAGAGACATTACATACTGGATGCCAGTGCAAAACCCACATATAAAACCAGTCACAGAAGCACTTTCAGCAAGATTTTAGTGGCATCTTAAACAACACTTTGTCTCCTTGCTAACTGCTTATAAGTCATTCCGAATTGCCTCTGAAACTACATAGCACACTTGCGTTTCTATTTTACTCTAATTGCAAATCAACACTGGAAAACTTAGCTGTTAATTAGAAATCTTGAAATTGTAGTATTAGTTAATGTTACCCATGCAAGCGCCACCAAATCCAGGAGGAATCGCATATTTGTGCACTGTCTGAAGTAATCACACTATGATAACAAATCAAACATCTGCAAATCAGTATCCTTATTATCTTCTTCATCCATTTTTAGAAACTTGTTTCACTTTTGAATAAGTTACAAGTCCAAAACAACATACTGCATATGAAAATAAAGAACATACCAAGTTTTAATAAAATAAAACTTAGCCAAACTGGCTAAGTTTAATTTTATTTAATCTGGTAGGTGATCATTAGATAATCTTTCTGTTATTCTTTGCCTCTAAAACCTATTCACTCACATCTATATTGCTTTACCCTGTATAGAGTGACTTAGGACAGGGTGCCAATCCAGCACAGGGCACACACAAATACAGACACTTACACACCACAGGCAATTTGTGAAAGCTAATTATCCTAATCTTCATGTCTTTGGACTGAGGAAAAACGGGGTACCCAGACGAAACCCATCAAGCACAGGGACAACATGCAAACTCTGAACCTGCACACAGACTCGAGGTGGGAGTTGAACCCGGAGCCTGCGGTGCAAGGCGACAGTGTATTTTACCACTAAGATGCCATATTACCTTCCAAAAGACACCTTGACATAATTATTTTAAAAAATGCATAGTATTATAATGTCAGTTAACAGTACAGTACTTGTCAATGATGCCATGTTAGTCAGATGTCAGCGAAAGGTCTATAGAATTATGAATTTGTACTTAACCACTTCCTCATCCTATTTATTTTTATTCAGTATTGATTCATTTCATATTTATTTCAATATTCATTTACTTATGTATTCAATTGCACATGTATTCATTCATTCATTCATTCATTCATCTACTCATGCCTTCAGTGTACAGTAATGTAGGTCACTCAGGCTGAAGCTGCTTTTTGATTATGAAATACTCAGCTTGAACAGAATTCTCTTTAATCAAATAAACATTCATCTTTTATTAAAGAAACCAGTTGCTGCTGCTGCACCCCTCCCCCCCAAAAAAATCCTATTCCCGCCTTTTCCTCCCTTCTTCCCCTAATTAAAGTGATTGATGAAGTTTAAACGGCACTGCGGTGAACGAGTGAAACAGGATGTCACCCATCAGTCCCGCATATTGATGCACAGCTAATGAGTTTGTGGCATTCGAATCCAAATCAGAGCTCATATTCAGACTTCGACATCAGAAAGGAAAACGAAGGAAGGAGGAGAGAAAGGAAACGCAGCAGTCGTCGAGATGAAACGCGAGAGACGAGAGTGAAAAAAAAAAAACAGAAATGACAAATTATAGACTATTACTAATACAAATACGACATGATTATCAGGAATATTTTTTCAAGCGCTTTTAAAAGGAAAGGAGCACAAACATTTTAGAGTTTAGATGCGTGACTGCACGCACAGAGGATGCATTTTTCTTTCCTTAAACACACACACACACTTCGTACAGTTTTCGCAATACGTGATGTCGCATGTGTGTCCATTTCTGTCCATTTATATCTATTTAGCACGACATGAATCTCTGCCAAATAACAAAAAAGGGATGTGATGTCGCGCGCGTTGTGTAGTTGATTATTTTACCGCATTCAACTGCGGCTCCCCATCTCTCTCTCTCTCTCTCTCTCTCAACACACACACACACACACGCACACACACCTGTATCCCCGAGCAGGCGCAGTGCATGCTCGCCTTTTTTCGCTCTTCTCCGAAGGAGGAAATAATCGGTCTTCTTAAAAAATGTCTTCAAGCCAAGAAGCAAGAAATTATTAGTTTGAGGATGCAAGCGATGTTTTCTTGGTCTTTGTGGAGTATAAAACACTTCTGAGAAATGCACAATGCGCGATGCGGTTCACAAACGACGATCTGAAGACCGTCCAAACACGGACATAGTCCGAAAGGCTGTTATTTTTTCATGATCCTTTCACTTCATTGCTTTTCATTTTTAACATCGGATTTTGTGGATCGATTAAAAGAAAAAAAAAAATCCCGTCACACAGATGGATTGTTTCCACTGCAGCTCGGCAGAGGGGGTTAGACGCAGCACGAGCGTTGCTTTAGAAATGCTGAAAAAGCGGCGGAGTGTCGAGAAGAAGCAGCAGGATGGAATGTGAGGATGTGAGAATTGCGGATTAATTCATCATTCTATCTCCTTTATTGTCTTCATTATTCTTTTCCCCCCTTCTATGTCTTTATTTGTTCTCTCTGTGGCGATGCATTGGGATTTCAGAACCAAGGGAGAACGGACAGCTCCCTTCTTTCCGTGAGGAATAACAAAATCTACAATAAGTCAGGATTTTTTTTTTTTTTTTTTTTTGAAGGGGGGATGCACAAGGTCACTTATCTGGTAAGATTCATCTCACACTGTAATCTGACATATCAAATATGATGGTGATGATGATGATGATGATGATGATGATGAAACGATGGTGCTGCTGCTGATGATGAAGATTGCTTTTTTTAATAAGGTAATGGATAAACAATCTTTTAAGCAGAATTGAATGACATGGATGTAAACATGAAAACTCCTTATGTTTTTTGCAGCCTGATGATCAATGTTTCTGTCAGTTTGCGTCTGGAGGAATGCAGACGTTCATAATCTGTCCATTTTCATGTCTTGGATCACGGGAATGAATCGTCGGCATTGAAAAAATGCTGCTGTGGATTGTGTTGCTGAAGGCGGCTCTTTGTGCAGCTCTCGGGAACAGTACGAGCGACGTGTGCAAGGAGGAGATCTGCTCGTGCAGTGCGATAGAGGGTGATTTGCACATCGACTGCGAAAAGCGCGGCTTCAGCAACCTGCAGCACTTGACTGGACCAAGCTCGCAGTTTTATCACTTGCTGCTGCATGGGAATTCCCTGTCCAGACTGTTTCCCAATGAGTTCGCCAACTTCTACAATGCAGTCAGCTTGCATTTAGAGAACAACGGCTTGCACGACATCGTCCCCGGCGCCTTCCTTGGCCTGCAGCTGGTCAAGCGTCTACATATAAACAACAACAAGATCCGGTCTTTTAAAAAGAACACTTTTCTTGGTTTGGATGATTTGGAGTATCTCCAAGCTGATTTTAACCTTTTAAGAGACATTGATCCCACTGTTTTTAGGGATTTGAGTAAACTAGAGGTCTTAATTCTGAATGATAATCTAATTAGTGCACTTTCCACTAACATTTTCCAGCACGTTCCTATAACGCATCTTGACCTGCGTGGGAACCGGATAAAGACGTTGCCTTATGAAGGGGTATTGGAACAAATTCCGGGCATAGTGGAGGTTTTGTTGGAGGACAATCCATGGGACTGCAATTGTGACCTTCTTTCCTTAAAGCAGTGGCTTGAAAACATCCCACAACGCGCACTTGTCGGCCGGGTGATTTGCGAAGCACCTGCGCGTCTCCAGGGCAATGAACTTAACGAGACAGCTGAATCTGAACTCTGCCCTTCCAAAGATGGTTCTGATTCCAGTTTGGCTGCACCTCCAACTCAGGATGAGACCTCAGAATTGGATTCTCTTCCTTCTCCTACATCCACAACATCCAAAATAGCTGGAGTGACAGAGAAAAATGCTCAGAACAACAAGGGCCGCCCCAAAGCAAGGGAAAATTGGCAGCTAAAGACACCAACAGCAATAGCATCAGGCACAAGTGATGTTAATTGTCCCCAAACATGCATTTGCAAGCCAGTTGGTGCTAGTCAGGGACTTGGGGTGAACTGTGAAGGTAAAAAGTTGGAGAGCGTGCTCAATCTGAGACCCAAACCACTTGGTGCACATGAGCTGAATCTACGTGATAACAATATCCATGCAGTGAAAAGAAACCAGTTTCGGGGTTACACAAATCTGAACCTGCTTGATTTAGGTGGAAACAACATAAAAACTATTGAGAATGGCACTTTCCAAAACTTGAGCGAGTTGCGGTGGCTTTACATGGACAAGAACTATCTTGATACCGTCATGGCGGAGATGTTTGTGGGACTCCAAAACCTTGAATATCTCAGTTTGGAATATAATGACATCCAGCTCATCATAGCTGGAGCTTTTAGTCCAATGCCTAACCTGCGGGTGCTGTTCCTTAACAATAATTTGTTAAAGGCGCTGCCTGTGGATGTCTTTCTGGGCATCTCCTTGTCCAAAATAAGCCTGCATAACAATTATTTCACCCATCTTCCCTTAAGTGGTGTCCTGGATCAGCTCAGCTCAATTATCCAAATCGATTTGCATGGGAACCCGTGGGATTGCACATGCAGCATTGTGCCACTGAAACAGTGGGCTGAAAAAATGGCACCTGATGTAATTGTGAGTGACCTAAAATGTGAGTCACCAGAGGAGTTCTGGAAGCAGGATTTCCGTCAGATCCGAACCGACCTAATATGCCCAGAACTTTTCGAACAGGTTTCACCGACATTGGCATCTAAAAATGGTACCACTGGTATGGACTCTGACACAGGGACACGTCCTGGATCATACCCAGAGCCAAGCCGAGTCTCAATTTCAGTCCTCGTGCCTGGATTGCTGCTTGTGTTTGTCACTTCTGCTTTCACTGTTGTCGGGATGCTCGTTTTTGTCCTGCGTCACCGTAAAAGGTCCAAACGGAGAGACGGGAACTCCTCGGCATCCGAGATCAACTCTTTGCAGACAGTTTGTGACTCATCTTATTGGCACGGCGCTGCTTATCATGCTGATCACAGGAGCTACGACTGCGGTGCTCACTCGCTCTCTGATAAATAAGGCACTTAGACAGTCATCAAAGCACTTGAGTGAAAAAAAAATGCATTATGGTGGCGCTTTCTTACTTACTCTGTTGGGAAATACCCTATTTTTTTCTTTGCTTTGGTTCACTAATAAATATTCATGAGCCACCGTTATGGATGCTGTTGTAAAATATTTACCTATTTTTTTTCCTTTAGCCCTGCCCCCCTTACTCTCTTTCCTTCTCTCTGTCTGTCTCTCTTTTTCTCTCTCTGTCTTTGGTGTTGCAATCATTAGACTGCTTACCTGAGGAAGTGGAAATATTGCACGATGGGATAAGGAGAGCATGAATGTAATGTAAATAGTGACTTGTAACATACCTGCATGATCCAATCCGCATGGGTTCAGCTCCCAAGTGCCGGGAACCAGACAACAACAAACATGCTGACTCCACAGGTTTTTTTTTTTTTTTTTTTTTTAACGATGACTGTATATTAAACATAAAATGATTTATGAATATATTAAAAAAGTGCCATATCTTTATTTTTTGTGGAACAAACCATTAACGCAGTTACAATTTGTATTTGTTGTTTATTTCTGGAAAAAAAAGCAATGCTATGGGGACAAATGGAGAACAGAGATGTACTAATGCATGTAGGCTACTTTTCTTTTTTTAAATCATTATTTATATTTTAATCTCTTTATGAGTGTAATGTGTTATAATGCAATGTGTTGATAATTTTTTGTTTGTTAATTTTACCTAATGTAGCTAAAATTTAATTTGTGATCCTTTGTGAGGCTCTCAAACAAAAAATGAGCTGTGGATGGTTTTCTAACTGCATATTTTCATTTTTATTTTGTTTTGTGTAGTATGGAAGTAGATTAGGTTTTTATGGGGCATATGACTCAATTCAATCTTTAATTCTTGTGAGCTTTTGTAAAGCCGTTTATTTATCATTCAAAAGGGAAAAATGGCTTTTTTTCCTTTCCCTTTTTTGGGGGGACATTGTTACTGTGAAAAAGCGAGCCATGTAAATATCTCGTCTCCAGTCAAAGGCCTCCTGCCTCTAGGTGTTGCTGTTGCATCTCAACCCAATAAAAGCTGACAGAGTTGAACTTGTATATCTGTATCGAGCTACTCTGGCTAGAATTGACTTTTTTATAGATGGCCTTTGATTTTAATGTTTATTCCATTATTATTATTATTATTATTATTATTTAATATTACACACACACACACACACACACACACACACACACACACACAGATCAGCCATAACATTATGACCACCCGCCTAATTTTAAGTATCTCCCCTCCTGCCACAAAAACAGTAAGGCCGTATTGTGCTTGCGGTGACACCTTTCTGTTTGAACCAGCAGTAACCTTTTTCTCAATTTGAGCAAAAGTAGCTCTTCTATTGAATTGGACTACATGGGCCAGTCTTCACTTCCCATGTGCATCAGTGTGCCTTGGCCACCCATCCCCCTGTTGCCTGTTCTCACCTGTTTTAACCTGCTTGACCACTGCAGAACAGGAACATTCCACTAGAGCTGCAGTTATGGAGTTAAATTTGGCTCTTCTCATAGTAGCTAATTTTTCAATATCTCATTAAAATGGCGGCTGGAAGTTGGTGGGATAAATTAGGCAGCAAGTGAACCTTTTTTCCTGAAATTAATGTGTTGGAAGCAGAAAAAATGGGCAAGCATAAGGATTTGAGTGACTTTGACAAGGGCCAAATCGTGAAGGCTAGAGGACTGGGTCAGACTAATTCCAAGGCTGCAGCTTTTGTATGATCCAATAGAAGATTTAATATAGGTGAAACTGAGAAAAATGTTAATGCTGGTTGTGATAGAAAGGTGTCAGAACACACACTGCATCACTGTTATAGTGGCAAAAGGGGAAACATACTCAAAATTAGGTATGTCAATATCTCAATATCTCGTCATAATGTTATAGATGATCAGTATATATAAATATATATAATGATGATAGTAATAAAAATAAAACTCTGATCTTAGATTAGGCTATACAAAATCATCATTATTTGCATATTTAAATATAACACCAACAGGGTCATTATAAAAATGTTAAAATGTTAGCTTAGAATTTGTGACAAAGTATTATTTACAAAACAAGAGGAAAAGGGAAATCATTTTGTAAACAGATGCTTCTATTAGCATACTGTATTAGCATCCATCAGCTTAGCTCGCAATATATAATTCCTGATATTATTATTTTTTTCAAAGCAAAAGATATTTTGCTAGTAATTAGCATATACTTTTCTTTAATTAAAAGAATGTGTAGCATCACTGATTTATATACACAATTATTATTATTATTATTATTATAAATAGTAGTAGGTAAAGGCCTTTTTTTATCAGCCTAAAATGACTGATATTTCAGGAAACACTGATGTTATCTAATCCTAAAGCTGCATTTTAACATTTTAAAGTGGGAGACATAAAAACTGCAGCATGGATGGCATCCTTTTTTTCTTTTTTTTTTTTTTGTTCTTGTGCCTATTTTTTATGTTCAGTTGGTAAAATCCTCTGATTTTGAAATTAAATGGAGATGTACTAAATGGAAATGTAACTAACATACACATACATACACACAAATGCACACACACTGTAATAATAGTATAAGGTTTATTTGTCTCTGTAATACATCTCCTCTTTGTTGCATTTTTCGCGTCCTCAACGGTTGCATCTGTTTGCTTTGCTGCTGCATTCCACCTGCTTCTGTTCCATTTAATAAAGTGTGGTTGAGGTTCAGTAACACCTGCGACCAAGACATTTTATTTTAAATTTACTTTAAAGTCTAAAGACAATTTGACTAAAACACTAAAAACAGCTGTAGCATAGGCATAAAAAAAAAACAGGAAATTTTTAATGCCATGATGAGACACTATATCATTCAGTAATTATTTTTTAAAATTCTTTATGTTTTTAATAGAAATTTGTTTACCTATGAATGGTGTCACTGGGGCAATTAATGTCTTTTGTGGAAATGTAAAATGTGCTAACCAGGCAGCTTTAAGCTTTCCTTAAACCTGTGTGCAAAAATTTACACTTATTTTGAATAAATTAAACTCGAAAAATAACATATACACTACCGTTCAAAAGTTTTAGAACACTTGCAAATTACTTTGTTTTTGTTTAGTGATTTATTTTCTACATTCTACAACAATACTGGGGATTTCAAAACTATAAAATAACACATA
>JAQMYJ010000010.1:17514451-17525338 GCA_030014305.1 Clarias laeviceps | reverse complement strand
CAGCCTGAAAAATGTCCAATTAACAGCACCTCAGATTAGAGGCGTTATGAAGTCTTTACAGAGCAGAAGTAGCAGACCCATCTCACAATTAACTGTTCAAAGGAGAATGATGCATTTTTTGGACGCCTTCAGCATTCCTTTACAATGTACATAAAAAGAAATAAAAATCAGGAACGATCATGGAGTTAGAAAGTGACCCCAAATTTTTGAACGGTAGTGTAGTTCTAAGGAGGGGACTTATTCTTATTATTATGTATACAGGACATAAAATTATTACATTCGGTATTTTAACCTTTGTTAAAGAGATAGCCTTTTATTTGTTTGTTTTTGTTTGAAAACATGTGTAAAAAGTATGAATTAACAGGATATATTAAAAAAATTTAATGGACCATCATTTTTGGTAAGATAAATAAAATGATGTGCAGTTTTGGGTTTAGAAAAGAGTGCTTTGTTAAAGTGCAACAGGAGAAATTTTTCTTCTTCTTCTTCTTCTTTTTATTTTTTTATTTTTTGTGCATTTCCATTGAAGAGCTATAAACCTGTACTGTATGGATGCACACTCAATATGGCAGTGCATAGTAACTATCTTTAACATCTACTTTAACATAAAGAACACATTATCACACAATCCATTACAGACTTCTTGTTGTGATCATCTCGTACATATTCATAAAAGGAACCTGGAATTATGCAATGCAAAACAAACCTAAATCAGGCATGAGAAACAAACGGAAAAAAGAAAGATCAAAAACCAGAATAACAACACACTAGATTTCATGCTCGACTAGTATATATCACAAAGGAACTGTAGGTTTAGTGTAAATACACTGTCAAAACTGTTTCTCAGGAACAACTGTGCACCTACACATTTATGCAGATAAATGCAGTTATCAGATTCTATACCTATTCTATAGAACAGAAAATCATCTCAGTATGCACAACACATCGACCTTGAGGCAGTAAGGCTACAACTGTAAAAGAGTATGTCAGATTCTACTTCTCTCAGCCAAAAACAGAAAGCTGAGGCTGCAGTGCACACAGCCTCACCAAACCTGGACAGGTAATGACTGTAAAAGCAGATTCCTAATTTCTGCTGATGCACACTTCATGCCAACAAATAAATCTATGAACTCAACTTGTCTTGTGTCAACAGTCAAGGCTGTTGGAAGTGAGGTAATGGTGTTGGAAATGTGTTTTTGGCACACTTTGGACACATGAATACTAATTACTCATTGCTTGAATGCAACATACTGTACTGTAGTATGTTGCATTCAAAGTAAGTATTGTAAGTATTGCTGCTAATCATGTGCATCCTTGTATGTGCATAACCACAATTTTGCCCATCTTCTAATGGCGACTTCCAGCATAATGATGCAGCCGTGTCACAAAGCACAAGCCTGTTTTCCTGAATATGACAATGCACTGTTTTAGTGGCCTCAACAGTCTTTAGATCTACATTCAATAGAACACCTTTGGGATGTTGCAGCATGATGGTTTACCAGAAACATAAGCAGGACCTGCATGATGCAATCATGTCAACATGCACCAGAATGTCAAAAAAATATTTCCAACATCTTGTGAAATCCATGCAATGTAAAATTGAGGCCACTTTGAAAGCAAAGTATGAACAAACTTTTTCACATCACACAATGTGATCTACATAAAGTAAAATGATGATGTATTACTTTTCTACAAGCTAAACATTTTGAATACTGGGAGAAAAAAAAAAAAAAAAAAAAATATATATATTTATATATATATATACTGAAGAGAAAGGGGAGTTAAAAATTAAATAAATAAAAACAAGACACTTTCTTTACTGCTATACCTATATTGCTGTCCTCCTCAATTCCTCTATTTTTTTCCCCCAGGCACTTTGTTCCAAGTGTCAAGACAGGCAGACAGATTCTGTGTTCATTGCAATCTTTATTGTATTTTTTTATTTTTTTTCATGTTAAGTCTAGGAAACACAGTTATGACTGCATTATGTTGTTGCTGTTATTTGTTTTTAGTTACAACCCAGAAACAAACTATAATTAAAATACCAAAATATGAATTTTTTCGCCCTTTTTACTTTGCAACTATTACTTCTTAGCTACAAGAATCTCATAACTCAAAGGCACAACTAAATAACATAAACATTCAGACATTGAACATACTTTGGTAGACGTATGAATAGTCATGTACAGTGGTGGGCAAAAGTATTGGGGCAAGTAAAATACAATGTGTTAATGACATTCTTAAACTTTTAAAATAATGACAACATAATAAAAAAAATAATAATAATAATTTATGCAATTAAATTTCTATGCAACAATCAATATTTAGTATGAAGTCCTTTATTTTTCAAAACATGATGGTTTCGTCTGAGCATAGAGTCAAAACGATGTCTTCAGTACTCCTCAATCCACGACTGCTTGATTGCTACCTGAAAACCTTGTACAGAAATTTCTAGACTTGCCACATATTTGTTCCATTCAATTAAATTTAATTACATTTTATTTATATACAGTAGCCCTTTTAACAATGGTCATTGTCACAAAGCAGCTTTATTGAATTAAAAGAAAATTAGGCAATTGAGTATGAAAAGTGCGAGAAAATATGTATAAATAAAAAATATCAGATTATCCCTGATGAGCAAGCTGAGGGTGGCAAGGAAAAACTGCTTGATATGGCAATAGGAAGAGACCTTAAGAGGAACCAGATTCAAAAGGGAATCCATCCTCATTTGGGTTAAATAAGATAGCAGAGTCCACTTTGATTATTGGAGGCCCAGGAACAAAAAAAAATTGTGGGAATTTCAGTCCTAACCTACTGTATTGAGTGACTGCAGTCACAAGTCATCAAAGAACAGCTGTCTGCTTCAGCCAAGACTATCTTCATGGTCAAGTGGAGCTCCATGCAAAGAGATCTCCAACCAGAATCAGGGGACAAGGTTGGGTCAGACAGGTCATCACTGGCAGCTCAGGAGAACCATGTGTAGCTCAAAAGAGAGAGACAGGGGGAGAAAAGAAAAGAGATAACAGTTAGATATGGTCACAATATGAGGCAAATGTATATTTACTGCAGAGTGCAAGCAGGGGCTAATCTATTAAAAAAAAAGTATTGGCTAAATAAATAGGTTAGACTTAAACACTGAGACTTTGTCTGAATCCTGAACAAATCCATCCATTAACTAAACCAGCTGACTCTAATTAGCACAACTCTTCAGCCAGATAAACTAATTAGTGGCACAGCCTGTTTTGTACTCAGGGAAACATTTAATAGATGGCAGATGTTGTCTTCATATTTTTGGCCGCTACTGTAGATGACACTTTGACCTGTTGGTAGAGTGATGCTTTGATTCTGGTAGACTAAATTTATTCCAACTTGTTGTAATTCAATACCAGCATGAGTGTGACCTAAAAATGTAAAATTATACATTTAAATGTAAAATCAGTCACTTTTTAGATTTCAGAAATACCACTGAGTGATTCCCATCACCATGTCACTAGTTTTGCTCGTTTGGAGAAAAACCTGAGGACAGAAAGCAAGAGTGTCAAGTGTGTTTTGCTTGATGAGTGTCCAGTCCTTGGGAAAACTGAGAAAGCAGGGGCTATTTGGAGGCTATTTTAGGACAGAAATGGACTTGTTCAAGAAAAACAAACACAAAAATGGTGTATAATATTATAAAAACCCCTGCTGTCTGTGAAATAAGGACACAGCTGGTACTGGACACGTTTCTTCAATTGTCTCACAGTCAGGAAGACTATTTTTGGCTTCTGTGATTTATCTGCTCAACTAAATTCCGATTTCTTTCTTTCTTTTGTTCATGCATGGCATTGAGTACACTGAGTCAAAGAGACCTTACATTCCTGTTATGCAGTTTACTTCTTATCCTTCTCTCTTCATTTATCCCCCCGCCCCATTTTGCCCCTTGGCTCCACTGCCAGTTCCTTTTTATATGATGAGCCCTGACTACATCACCTGAAATTTTCCCTTTTTACTTGTTTCATTTCTAACATTGGTGTTATCATGACATAACATGAAGTGAAATGAAAGAGAGAGACAAATACAATTCCAGGCTTTTATCAAATACAAGGGTCATTACCCAATGTGGACAGTAAAAGAGTTTGTAGAAATAGTTAAAAAGGTTAAAGATAAAAATAAGCAGATGTAATTAAGCTTTAATGTAATTGTCATGTTTACTGGTTGGTGTTGGGCTGTGGGTTTGAGGTCAGGCATAGACGCAGAGGGGATTGCTTAAGACTCCTTTAATACAAAAAACAATCAATAATAAAGAAAATAAACAAACATCAAACTTAAACAAATAACTCTTAACACAGGTGCAGAGCTTAAACAAACTTGGAGCTGAACTAAACTGAGACGAGACAGACTAGGGACGAGACCGACTAAGACGGAAGAGACTAGTGGCTGACCGGGTTAGTATCTAAACACACAAGAGGCTAAGCACACAAGAGGCTAATCCATAGGCTAAACCTACTAGCGGCTTAACACTCAAGTGGCTAAACATACAAGTTGCTTAACATGCAAGAGGTAACACATATGAGAGGCACACAGACATTGGAGACTCACAGAACAGTACTTACAAAGAACTAGGGACAAACTAACAATTACTTTTAACTTAACCAAAACAGCTCCACAAATCAAATACAAAATGAACATAAACATTACAAAACTAGAGCCAACAAGACAAATGCCCACTTTACATAACCAATGCTCGACCCAGTGTCCCAGAACAAACAGCTATTATCACACGCTTATCACCTCACCGAGGTGCATTCTGGGAAACTGAGTCCAAAAAACAAAAAAAACTACACAAAGCACACATACACAGTTTTCGGCTCACAGCACCCTCTAGGGGTGATCCCTCACAGTAATCAGTGAAAATATTATTTCTGGTTGAAGTCCATGTACATGTCTTTATGTCTCTCTGTATGGCAGAACTCTCTGCATAACTTATTAATACAAAGAACTAAAATCTTTACACTAAGTTGTACTTCTTTCATCATCAGCCAAATACACTCCCTGTTTGGTAATCAGGGAGTAAATCACAGATCAGAAATTAAAAAATGTAAATCAGATAAAGGTTAAGTTTTTTGTCTTAAAATAACTACAGCACATTAAAATTCACATACAGTATACCACTTTAGCACTGTTATTTTTATAGGTGAAAATATGAACTAATACCAGTAAAAGTATTGAGTTTAGCTTTTCTAATTGATATTTATTGGTGCAGGTGCTTGTTTACATTGAGAAAGTAGCTTATTAATAACTTATTTTAAAGTAGATTATCAAATCCGGAACATAACTGTTCATAACATCGCCATTTACTCAACATTTTGATTTGAGCGTATAACACTGGGGTCTCAGTTCGGGTCTTAGTATTTTACATGCTCTCATCTCAGACTGCTGCGGATATGTTTGCTCTAATAACTCTTGTTTTATAGTAGTGCTTCACATTGCTGCTTGTTATTAGTGCCACAGTTTTGGAACATATGAGACATGTGAAAGAATAAACATGCATTGATTTGTCTACTCTTCCTTTTTGGAGTAATGATGTGTCACTTTGTAGATGCATTACCATCATTTCTGTCCTTTGAATACTCTGTGTACACACTGTAAACTATTGTGCTGATAGGCTCTGTTGAGTGACGCATATAGTCACGCCCACCTCAAGGTATAAAGGGCTATATTTTTGCAAAAAAACAATAGATACTGTGACGTAATGTGGCATATGACTGCTCATAACATACCTTCAACTTAAAATTTTTACTTAATTTAAAATGAAACTAATTAACCTGTACTTTACCTTTGAAAAGTATCTAGGTATGTGTGAAGCTGAGGAGGACAGGGGTTATTGTGTAGGTCTTTCACACACACATGAATGTTGACTTAGATGTAAGAGTGAGGCAGACTCTAGAGAATAGACTCTATTCTACAGCGCATGCAAGAGAGATAGAGAGGGGGAGAGAAAGAGAGTGAGAGAGGAACCATTGGCTCAGATCATTGGCTTGGCAGAAAAAGCATATACGGACTGCACATAGTGCAAAAACCTTGCTATCTCGCTAACTAAGATTCAAACTAAGTTCCTTTCAAGGTTTTACTGGTATGTGAAATACAACGGTGTTGTACCTGTGCCTTTAAATCGCGAGGGGAATACATTTTGTCAGCTGTTTTCCACTTTCTTGGACTGTCTATTTTTCTCTCGCACACTCATACAATATTCCGGAGTTTGGACATTTTTTACATTCATTTACACATTAAAGATATTTGGTCCACTGCAGTGCCTTTTTTTTTTTTTTTTTTTTTACAATACACGTGAGCTACTTCCGTGATTTGTTTGCATCTTTGAATGTTCATAGTATCTGCAGAAATTTCAAAACTTGATTATTTGTAAGTCGAAGACCTATATAGATTTTTCAGGCATAAATTAGGTGTGACAATTTTGGGGTAATAAAAGGAAAAGAAAAACAACTGTCTAAGGTGTTTTTTTTTTCATGTTTAAAATTTATATGACATAAAAATAAAACTATAAGTGAGAAAAATACAGTTTATAAAGGTTTATTATACTAAATATCTGTTTGCTAGATATTACAATATGCCCTAACTGTGCTTAAAACAACCAAAAAAACAACCAAAAAAAAAAAACAATGCTACTAATGAGTTCAGATCAATGTCACAAAATAAGATCCAAAGATTTGATAGAATATATTGAAATATATTCTAAGAAATAGATAGATAATAGAGAATATTTATTTAAACTGACTGAACATGGACAATATTTATTTAATCTGATTGAAATAATTTTGATTAGAAATTCCATGGATGGAGATTCAATAAGATGTGTGTTTACATGCTTATAGCATTTAATCAGAATGTAACTATTTTGACATGCTAAGTGTCAAGCATTTTATCAGAAACAAAAGAGGGAGAATATTTAAGTTTAGTTTAAGTTTCCCATCTTTCCTGACAAATCCTGCCTTCTGCATCATGAATAGTTGCAAGAATTAATTCTCACCTATGACTGGTTAGATGCTTTACTACATATGATATGCAAGCCAATCAGTGCTTCTTCTTCTGCCAAAGACACAGTGAAATAAAATCTGAAGTAAAAGGTCAAACAAATGATGGTCCCAAAGGTTTACATCAGTCCTTTATTTCATTAGAATTTTTGTTTTTAATTCAGGCCAGGTGGTTACATGAAAGTGGATATAGTTTTTTCCAAATTGGCCTATTAAGATTAATAATGTACTATAAGGACAAATGTAAATGCACCTAAAGAACAGACAAATCAAGACTTTTTAACTTGTTGTATTGTAATTCCATTTAATGATGGAATTACAACAAGTCTCCACTCATATAGGTGAACATACAGTACGTGTGTTTCTTAATTTTCATACCAATTAGTATTCATTGCATTTAATGAGCTTACACCTGCATAGATGCATTCCTGAACCATTATTACAAAAATGATGTTCTCTTGGTTCTCTTGGTTCTTTCTTGACTTTCCTTTTCCTCTCCAGGTTCTTTCATCTCCTGTCTCTGTTCTTCTCCCACGTGTTCAATTAGCTGCTCTATCTGAGCTACATCTCCAGCTCTGTTCCATCATCCCACACACTGCTTCTGTCTCTGTGTAGACAGAGAGAGAGAGAGAGAGAGAGAGAGAGCAAGACCCCGCTGATGTGCGGGTGGAAACATGAACTCACTCACAGTTACAGCTCACATCACATCAACCCTAAACGTAAGTGTGTGTGTGCGTATGTGTCAAGGTGAGTTAGACATGCAGCAGCAGTGTGTGGGCTGAGAAAGCAACCCGAGTGCTATAGCTGAGATGTGTCACATTTTGTCCCTCACAAGTTCTTACAGTCTCCCTGCTTACTAAAGGACATTCTTATAGCATAAATTAAAGTAATAGTTTACTCTTGTCCACCTCATACATGTTTGTATATGTGAAAGAGTGTTTAGATTTGCTACGAGGCTGAGGTCCCTGTGTAAACTTTCACACTATGAATGCTATTGATGCTGGTTGTCATGGTAACACTCCTGCATAGTTATTATATCAGCAGTGTTCTATTAGATGCAGGAACATACAGGCACATTTCTTATATTTCTTTGTCTATAAAAACTTTCATACACACAACTGACACTTATAGAACTTGAGTGTGAACACACATTCGTATCTCACTTATCTCAAACTGTTAATGAATGCATTTCTATACACTACCAATAAGCTAATATTTAACTGCTATCCAACATATTTAGGCCTAATTACTTTAAACTCTTGTGGCGGCTGTGGCATGGTTCAGCATTGCCTGATGCACATTAATAAGTAAATGTTAAAGTTGCCTCATGAAGTTCTAGCCTATCGCTGTGCTCATGCAAGCCCTGATCACCATATACAGCAGAAGTTCCTCCAATTTCGCACAGAGAAAACAGATCTCTCAAGGCCCTGGTGCAAATGCAGGCAGAGGACTAGCAGGTGCTTCAAAGCTTTATTCAGATTTGCCCAGCAGCTTTGCCTACCACTAGTACCTGCTGGCAGAGGAATGGCAATAACCAAGGAGATCAATGACCTGGTGGCAATGGAACAGCTTATCACATACTGTATCTGATGAATGGCATGGGTTCAATGTCAGAAACAACATGACTGGCTGTGGACCATGTGGTGGTGTATCCTGTAGCATGCAAAACCATCATCTTTTTCAGGTTCTCTGCCTCTCATTCCCATGCTACCCTGCAATCTTTTTCAATTTCCTGTCTCCACACATTGGAAATGATGACCAGTTCCCCTGAAAGCTTTACAAACTCATTGTTGTTTTCCTGGCCTTCTTCTGTTGTAGACCCTGTGTAGTGTACAATATTTGAGATTGAGATTCCACTGCACATAAAATAAGTTAAACAAATACGTGGAGACAAACCACAGGAAACTGATTTCACAAACTGTCTTTATTAACAAAACATTCAGTGAGCAGCTTTAAACATATGCATTGTTGTAAGTTTTACGCTCTGAAGCAAAATAGAAGTTTTGGTGGCGCCTAGGTGAGTGACGCAAGTCCACAGGGAGTACAGTAGCTCGCTGTAGGTAGAGTCCTCTGGGTCATGGCAGGGATCACGCAACTCTGGCATGGAGCAGGAGGCTGTTGCGCAGAGTGTGTTGTGGTGTGTGTGATAGGTCCAAGTAAAAAGGATTCCTTAATGTGTGTGCACTGGCTATAAGTCTCAGTTGTCTTCCACATTTTTCCCCATGTCATGCCACTGCTTTTTAGAACATATAATTAAGCAATTTCACAAAAGAAGAAGTGCTTCTGTAGTGAATATTATCATGGCTATGATGGTATCATGCAGAAGATATTCAGTACAACAGCATAACTTTAATTGTGATATTGCTTTTATACAACAATTCCCCAAACACCATTTATTATCAACAGTTCATGATTTGTTTGTGTATTTAACCTGTTATTTTCCTCTGCTAACACATATTCTTCCATAACTGGCAGAACTAACTAACTACTATTTAGCAACAAACAGTTAGTGTAATTAACTGGGGTGAAAGTCACTGGTACTATAGGCCAATTTATGCTTCTACCACAATTCTCAAGTATACACTGTAAAAAAATAAATAAATAAAAATTACTGGCAGCAACGGCTGCCAAACAAAAAACATAAAATTTAGGTAAAATACTCTAGTTCATATTATGTGCAAAAACATTAAATTTACAGAAATTGTTATTTAATCTTTTACAGAGCAACACCGTTATTTTACAGATTTTTCCTAAATTTATATGATTAAACACCTTCAATAAACTAACAGCACCAGGAGTTTAACAGATAAAAAACTTTATTTTATGGATTTTTCCTAAATTGATACGATTAAACACCTTCAATAAACTAACAGCACTAGGAGTTTAGCAGATAAACATCGTTATTTTATGGACTTTTGCTAAATTTATATGATTAAAGACCTTCAATAAAGCACCAGCACTATAAGTTTAGCAGTGAAACACCATTATTTCACAGACTTTCCTAAATTTATACGATTTAACACCTGCATTAAAATAGCACTAGACGTGTAGCAGCAAAATGTTTCTATTTTACAGATTTTTTCCAAAATGATTACAAACACATTCAATAAACCAACAGCATTAGACATTTAGCAGGGAAACATTGTTATTTTACAGATTTTTCCTAAATTAAAGATCAAACACTTTCAAACAAAGCAACAACACAAAAAAAACTGTTATTTATGTTATTTATAAATGTCTATGAACACACATGTTCAATAAAGTGTTAACACAAACTCAAGATTATAATATAGTAAAATAGCCTGAAGAACTGTGACACAGTACAGGATAGTACAAGTATGATTTAAAATACAATAAAAAGTTCAGTTTTATAGCATTACAATAAAATCCTAAAGTAAAAACAAAATTAAATATTTAGACTATTAGTGAGACTAATATATATATAAACTCCACCAGAGTGTCTCTTTTGGGTCACTTTAGCCCCAAAAGGATAAAGGAGGAGGGTTGGAATTGTGACATTAAAAATTCAAAAAACAAATTCCTTACAAGAAAACAAATAACATTAACTAATTCACACTAACTTCTATATTCCTTTTGTATTCTATCTATTTATTTTAGTGCAACCACGGGGGGGGGGGGCGCAATCCAGTGACTTCTTGTGGCAGTCCCAAGTCTGGATAAATGCAGAGGGTTGTGTCAGGAAGGGCATCCGACGTAGAACATTTGCCAAATCAATGATGCGAATCACAAATATAACTCCCATACCGGATCGGTCGTGGCCCGGATTAACAACGACCGCCACTGGTGCCGTTGACCTACAGGGTGCCGGTGGAAATTGGGCTACTGTTGGTCGAAGAAGGAG
>JAQMYJ010000010.1:17481424-17498414 GCA_030014305.1 Clarias laeviceps | reverse complement strand
GCGGGTTTGGGGTTAATCAACCCAGAGGTTAAGATTAACCAAATGGTAAGTTAACCAAGCTTTCTGGAATACCCCCCTGGTTTGTGTTTCTCCTTGTTTGTGTTTCTTATGTTTAGCCATGTTTAGCTCTTATGTTAAGTTCCTGTTTAGTTTTGTATACACGTGTTATCTCCTGTTTTGTTTAGCTCCTGTTCAGTTAAGTCCTGCTGTATATAGTTCTTGTTTAAGTGACTCAATGCTCTTTTGTATTTTCCTAGTTCCAGTGTTTCTGTTCCTTAGTTCCCTTGTGTGAGTGTCTATTTATTTTCCTTATTAAAAGACACTTTCAAAGTTATTCCTCTCTGCTATTATGCCTCTTCCAAAGCACACACACAGCAACCTGTGACATATTAAGACTTTATATTTAATAAAAAAGTGCATGTTTGTTGTGCTGAAATGTAAATAAAACATGCTTATTATTAGTGTGTGCATGTCCCCTGCTGTTAAGAGCACTGATTAATAATCAGCAATTAACATAAACAGCTGAGCTGCTTTAAGCCATCTGCTGAGCACAGCTCATCACTTGAGGTGAAAATTCCTGTGTTTACAAATTAACTCTAAGTAACATACAGCCTTTTACATACATTGCTGACAATTACTGAATGTAACATAAAAAATAACATTATTTTGTGATTGAAAGCAGTAAATCAGGTTAGAACCCAGACTCAGAGAACCTAAGTGCAGATGAGATGTTTATTAACAAACTGATTAAGAAACACAACAATCAAAATCAGCAATCATAATTCAACTCAAGTTCAGTAAACAGGCAAGGGTCGGGTGATGTTCAACAGGCATGAACTGGGACAGGCTAAACTCAATGACAGGTAAAAACATAGAAACAAAACAGGGTCAAAATCCAAAAAAACTAAATTCTATAGACTTGGTAACGACACTTGAACAAGTCACAGAGAGCGTATACTTTGACTGGAAGTATGTGAGTCTTTTTTTTTTTTATCTGTGTCTTGTAATTAGTCACAGGTGTGTTAGTACTCAGGTGAGCTAGTGCGTTGGTGTTGGTTGTTAATTCTCTTGGTAGTTTTTATGTACTCAAAGTTTTTATGGTCTGTGTATATCATGAATGATATACACTCCTTTGCTCCTTCGAGCCAATGACGCCACTCTTCCAATGACGGTTTTAGGCGAGTAATTCTCGATTTCCCACGTCGTAATTTCTCTGCTGGTGTTAACTTTTTTGACATTAACGCTATATTATATAAATATATAAATTGTATACAATATAAAAGTTTATTTACTTAGTTCTGTATTTTACTGTACTAAGTATAAGAACTGACTATATTTTTAAATATTCAGTAAAACAGTACAATGTGCAAAATAAATGGTAAAAAGGCTGAGCTCAAGAGCATTTAGAAAGATCTCAAGTTCAGTCAGAAGCAGGCCAAGGAAAGTGGAGAAGTTGCAGGAAAACAACATGAGGGAGGTCTGGGATGGTATGAAAACCATCACAGGCTATAAAAAGTAGGACAGCAGTATAACAGTTGATATAACAGGGGATGTGGTGAGGGCCAATGAGTTCAACCAGTTCTTTAACAGGTTTGACTGCCTCACTACTTACCAACGACTGTCTGTCCTGTTATCATCTCCCCTCCCCGCTCAACTACTGTCCTCACCCACACTACAACATGGAGCCCTGCCACCCTCCACCATCACAGCACAACAGGTCAGAAGAAAACTGAGAAGACTACGCCCCAGCAAGGACAGGATAAGCCTGATGATGCTGAAAGCCTGTGCCAGTGAACTGAGTGAGCCATTACAGTACATCTTTAACCTGAGTTTGGAACTAGGGAAAGTACCTGAACTCTGGAAAACATCATGTCTCATCCCAGTTCCAAAGAAAAATGGCTCCATATCCAAAACCCTTTCCAGCAGCAAAGGAGCACTACAGGGGACTGTCCTCACCCCTTTCCTGTTCACTCTATACTCCTCGGACTTCACATACCATTCGAAGTCATGTCACATGCAGATTTTTTCAAATGACACTGGCATTGTGGGGTGCATTAGGGATGGACAGGATGTCACAGGGCAGTGCAGAATGAGATGGATCCAAATGCAAGAAAATTACAGCAGGCTTGAACAGGAGCGTGATCGAGAGGTGGAAGCGAGTGTCAGAAATCAGAAAATCAATCAGTGAAACGTCAGAGCAAATGTAGGCTTGGGCGGATGGGACGTTAACCTCCTCCTCCTGGGATGGGGACAAGCGTGGCTGAAACCCTAAACAGTACTGCAAATGTGACAGGCCAAAACCTGGGAGTTTTGGGCGTACTGTGGTCATTGTGTGCCGTTTGGCTGGGGGTGAAACCCTGAGGACAGACTGGGAGTGGCCCCGATTAGCTTACAAAAGACCTTCCAGAATTGGGCAGGTGTGGCCATTAGACGCGGGTAACCCTGTGACGAAGTCCAAGGCAGTGTTGAACTACGAATGGTGTGGAATAGGTAGGAATCTGAGGAGGCCCCCTAGGGGCATGTTGGAATGTTTGGACCTCACACAGATGTCACATTGTGACTGCTGGGTTTGCACCAGGGTGCAGCTTGTTATTGTGCAAGGCTCTCTGGGGCAGGATGCCCCCTACCCCCGTGCTGGAGGCATCGACCTCCATGACTAACTGGCATGAAGGGTCCAGGATGGTTAGAATGGGGGTGCACATGAATCGGCTTTTGAGTTCATTAAAGGCCCTTCCGGCCTCCAGGTCCCAGTGAAAGTGGTTCTTGGTTGAGGTGAGAGTCGTTAAGGGTGCAGCTATAGAGCTGTAACCCTGGAAGAACAGGGACCATCGAGCCTGGCGGGGCCAGGAGCTTGTGATCGCCAATGCCATAGTTCCTTTCAGCGGGGGTTAGGCGGTGCGATTAGAAGGAACAGGGCTGCAGCTTGTTGTTGTGCAAGGCTCTCTGGGACAGGACGCCCCCTACCCCCATGCTGGAGGCATCGACCTCCATGACTAACTGGCATGAAGGGTCCAGGATGGTTAGAATGAGGGTGCAGGTGAATTGTCTCTTGAGTTCAGTAAAGGCCCTTCAGGTCCCGGTGAAAGTGGTTCTTGGGAGAGGTGAGAGGTGAGTCGTTAAGGGTGCAGCTATAGAGCTGGACCCTGGATGAAACAGCGGTAAAAGTTAACAAAGCCCAGGAATTTCTGGAGTTCCTGTCGTGAGGTTGGAGTGTGCCAGCTTGCGTTGGCTTGGAGCTTGAACATGGTGTTGGTGTTTGTCTACGTCCCAAGAGAAGATCAAGATATCATCATGGTAAATGAACACTGAAGAGTTGAGGAAGTCCCTGAGAACATCATTAATAAGGGCCTGGAAGAATGCAGGGGCATTAGTCAGGCCAAAGGGAACCACCAGGTATTCATATATGTTCAGGTATGTTCTGTTGGGGTGTTGGAGGCCATCTTCCATTCATCTCTCTCCCGAATGCCAATAATGGGAGAGGGTATCAATTCTTAACTGTGATGTCATTCAGGCCCCTGTAATCTATAAAAGGACAAAAGGAAACATCTTTTTTGCCCACGAAAAAGAACTCGGCCCCCCGCTGAGTATGAGGAAGGGTGAATGATCCCTGCAGGAGGGGCTCTGTGATGTATTGGTTCATCGCCTCGCGTTCCTTGGGTGACAGCAAGTACAGGCGGCCCAGAGGTGATGTGGTTCCCTGGATCAGGTTGATTGTGCAGTCGTATGGGCGGTGGGGGGGCAAAGAGATGGCGCAAGACTTATTGCTCTCGTTGCTCGCTGGAAGTCCCACCTTTCGCTGGGGAGAGTCGGAGCCTTTGGACCTGGGTTGTGATGTCAGCAACTGATCTCCGAGCAGGGCTCCCTGGATCTCCAACGCAGATCTCATGTGGTCAAAATCTGCTGGAAGAAACAGGGGCATGGGAAATGACACATGGCGGGCTAGGGAAAACATGAGCACATGAGGAAAAGTGACATTGTGAGAAAAAAATGTCAGACAGGGCGTGAATCATGACACAGGAGTGCGAGTACAGAAGCCCGGTCAAGGACTTTGTGTCATGGTGCAATCTAAACCAGCTATAACTAAATATCATTAAGACCAACCAGCTGGTTATTGACTTTCGCCATGCCGGGTCTCCCCTGCTGCCTGTCTCCATTGAGGGAGTGGATGTTGAGAGGGTCAGGTCATACAGATACCTAGGACTACAGCTGGATGATAAACTGGACTGGTCAGTGAACACTGACTCTCTGTAAAAGAAAGATTATAGCAGGCATTTTTTTCTCAGGAGACTAGGATCTTTCAATATGTGTAAAAAGCTCCTGATGATATTTTATTAGTCAGTATCGCCAGTGTGCTTTTCTATGCGGTGGTGTGCTGGGGAGGTAGTCTCAAAAACAGGGGTGCCATGCAATTGGACAAAATGGTCAGGAATGCTGGTTCAGTGGTTGGTCTGGAGCTGAACTCTCTCAAGGAAGTGGTAGAGTAGAGGACACTTAACAAAATGCTGTCCATTATGGCCAACACTGACCACCCACATAGTTTTCTGCAACCAGAAGAGTGTGTTCAGTGAAAGACAAAGCTGCTCAATGGACAGACTTAGAAGATCCTTTGTCCTCAGAGCCATTCGGCTCTTCAACAACTCACTAAAATGACATGGGAATTGTGAACTGGGAGATCTATGGTAGGCTAGTCTGCTATTACATCACAGTGTTACATGCATAACAACCATCTTTAAGCATCAGGGTCTGCTCAGTTACTCCAACTACTGCATATTTTGCCATTTATACACAGACAAAATTGTCACTTTCATGCTGCTCTTTGCACAACTACTTAGGTTTATGCAAATTAATACTATTTGCACTGTTGTCACAATCATATAAAATTGCACATAATGACTGAACTGCAATTAAACCTTTTTTTTTTACTTTTGATTTTTGGTTTACAGTATATGCTTAACTATATAGTTCTTCTATATGTTGCAGTGTTTCTTCTTAGATTTTCATTGCACTAGTAACTTCTGGTCAGTTCTCACATTACCCAGTGTGTACAGACTATATGTAAGATATGCAGTGTGCAATCTAGAACCTGTCTTTGTGTTATTGTCTCCAAGGCTGCTGGATATCTGGAATTTCCTTCCGGATCAATAAAGTATCTATCTATCTATCTATCTATCTATCTATCTATCTAAAGAAAACAGTAACCATCTAGTGTCCACTTTACTTGAGCTCATCAGTGGAGTTTTATCGTACCACAGACTGCTAGAATTGCTTAACACAACTAACAAGAATAATCCCTCAACTCCCTCAATGAGCTCTCAACTCATTACTGTTCTGCTTTAAAAAAGGATTTTTTTACTTCTTCTTTCAGCTGGTCCCATTAGGGATCACCACAGCGGATCATTTGTCTCCATCTAACTCTGTCTTCCACTTCTTCCCTTGTCACTCCAACCTCTTGCATGTCCAGGCTGTTCTTTCTAATGGCTTAAACTTTTTTTTAAGCAAAGAACACTGCCTGGCAAAAAAAGAAAAAGTTGACACACTAATATTGTTACGGAATATACAGACTCAACAGACAGAGATCGTGCAAGAACCCGAACGGGCATTTTATTAAGACTTAGTGTAAAATGAAAACACCGAATGAGTAAACCGGATAGTCTTAACTGAAGTGTGATGGAGCTGCTGGACGAGTGGAGACAAACAGAAGACACTGGGAACACTGAGGAATCACAGACCAGGATGTGAGATGAGATGAGGCGAAACAAGGAGTAGCATTTACGAGGTACGTGACGGAGTCTGTTGTCCATAGATCAGAGGCGGAGTGAGGGGAAGTGCGGTGTACTTGAGGTGTGCTGTTGATGAGAATCAGGTGTGATTAGATGATTAAAACTCGAGTGATTGGGAACGGAGATTGAGGGTGGAGCCTGGTGTTTCCGTGACAGAACACCCCTGCTGGTGGAAGTCCCTGAGGAGGCTTGGGTCGAGGATGTCTTGGTGAGGGATCCAACTCCTTTCCTCATGACCATACCCCTCCCAGTCCACAAGATATTCAAGCCGACCACCTTGACGACGGGAACTCAGGATTTCCCGTACAGCGTAGATTGTTCCCTCCTCCATATCTAATGCCAGGGGAGGTTTGTCTTCGGGACCAGGCTCTGTGGAAACAGAAACAGGTGAGTGATAGGGTTTTAGGAGTGATACGTGAAATAGTAGGGTGAATCTTGTATGTGCGTGGTAAACTTAGCTTATAGGTGACGGGGTTGATCTGTGAAAGGATGGTGAAGGGACCAATGAATCTGGGACTCAGCTTCTTGCAGGGAAGTCGAAGACGGATGTCGCATGTGGAGAGCCAGACTCGCTGTCCTGGATGAAAGGTTGGAGTATCTGCTCTCCTCACATCGGCGACGATGCATTGTCTCTGCACGCTGTAGCTGTCGATGAGCTGAGTCCCAAACCCTCTCACTCTCCTGGAACCAGTAATTCACTGCTGGTACTTCAGATGGGGTTCCATTCCAAGGGAAGAGAGGAGGCTGATAGCTGAGTATGCACTGGAAGGGGGTGAGTCCTGTAGTGGATTGGCAGAGAGTTCCGTGCATACTCGGCCCAGGGGATGAACTGGTTCCAGGAGTGCTGGCGATCGTGGCAGAAGGTACGGAGGTATCTGCCATCTCCTGGATCTTACGTTCAGTTGTCTGTTACTTTGCGGGTTATATCCAGAAGATAGACTGACGGTCACACCTAGAAGTTGGAAGAAGGCCTTCCAGAACTTGGAAACGAATTGAGGTCCTCGATCAGAGACAATGTCCTCAGGTATACCAAAAATCCTGGTTAAACAGAATTTGGCCATTTCTTCGGCTGAAGGGATCCTCGTAAGGGAACTTAAAGGCACGACTTGGAAAATCGATCAACTATGACTAGGATGCATGTGTGACCCTCGGAGCAGGGAAGATCAGTGACAAAGTCCAGTCCTAGGTGTGTCCAGGGGCGCCGGGGAACTGGAAGGGGCAAGAGCTTTCCTGCTGGTAGGTATCTGGAGGATTTTGTAGCGGCGCAGTCCCGGCATCCTCTCACGTACCTTCTGACATGTTCGACCATACTTGGCCACCAGAAGCGTTCTTCCAGTAGTGAGAGGGTTTGATTGGTCCCAGGGTGACCAGTGCCCAGTGAGGTGTGTGTCTGATGGAGGAGGGCGTCTTGCTGCGAGGTAGGGATGAAAATCCGATTAACAGGGCATTCGGGGCTCAGTGATTGAGTCTTGCTGAATCTGGTCCTCCAATCCACACTAAATCAGAGAGACGAACAAAGTGGACGGGAGAATGTTTTTAGTAACTTCTTGTATCTCCTCCAATTCGTGGAGACGGGAGAGAGCGTCCGCTTTTATGTTCTTTATCCCAAGTCTGTAAGAAATGGTGAAGTGGAACCTGGTGAAAAATAGCGCCCATCTGGCTTGCCATGGGGTGAGCCATTTGGCCTCTCGCAGATACTCCAGATTGCGGTGATCGGTTAAGACTATGAATGGATGTCGAGCCCCCTCCAACCAATGTCTCCATTCCTGCAGTCATAATTTCGTTCGGCAGATATCATTTTCCGGGAAAAGAAAGCACATGGAAGGTACTGAGGAGGAGACCCTGCTGCTGTGAGAGAACACCTCCAACCCCAGATTGTGATGCTTCCACCTCAACCAGGAAGGGTTTATTGGGATCTGGAAGAATGAGAATGGAAGCGGAGGTAAATGCCTTTTGGAGAGATTGCATGGCTTGGGTAGCGTCGGGGTTTCAGGAAGTCTTGGGTTTACCTTTTAGGAGGTCCGTGAGTGGAGAGACTAGAGAACTGTAGCCACGAATGAACCTCCTATGGAAATTAGCGAACCTCAAGAAGCGCTGTAGTTGCTTGATGCTGGTAGGAACAGGCCAGGTTCAAATGGCTTCCACCTTCATCTCGTCCATTTTGATGCCATTGTTACTGATGTGGTAGCCCAAAAAATGCACATGGAATGCAAATTTTTCGGCTTTCAGGAACAGTTGGTGGCAACGGAGTCTCCGGAGAACCTCGGTTACATGAATGTGGTGTTCCGATTTGCTCTTGGAGTATATAAGAATGTCATCAGTATACACCAAAACGAATCGGTTAAGAAACGGTCGAAGCACCTCATTCATGTAACCCTGGAACACGGAGGGGGCATTGACCAGACCGAATGGCATAACACAATATTCATAGTGGCCGGTCGGGGTAATGAAAGCTGTTTTCCACTCATCCCCCTCTTTAATCCTGATGAGATTGTAGGCGCTCCGGAGATCTAACTTTGTAAAGATGTGTGCGCTTCGCAGTTGTTCTAGAGCAGCCAGGACGAGAGGAAGGGGGTAACTATATTTAACAGTGATTTTGTTTAGGGCACGATAATCAAGGCAGGGGTGAAGGCCCTTGTCCTTTTTGGCCACAAAGAAAAAGCTGGAAGCAGCAGGGCAGGTAGACGGACGGATATGTCCTAGGTGAAGAGCCTCCTCGATGTACTCTTCCATGGCTCTTTGTTCAGGAATGGAGAGTGAATAGATCTTTCACTTAGGCACTGGTTCACCGGGAAGCAGGTCAATAGCGCAGATGAGGTGGCAGCTGCGTGGCTCACTGAGGGCAGAAGATGTCTTGGAAGGAGGAGTAGATCTCGGGGATGGTAGGTGACCGGCCAACACCCGGACTCTCCAATAGGGTGGTGTTTACTAGGAGGACGGGTTTCATTGGCATGCATTGGTCTAGACAGTTTGCTCCCCACTTTAGAATATCTCCATTGTCCCAGGAGATCAGGGGATGATGCTAACAGCTTCTCCCTAGAGGTAGACGCATCAGCCGCTTGAGTGAAACCTTCCCGGAAGTAGTTGACAAAATATTGGTAGTTATGTACCACACTGCCAGCTTGCTGCCAGATGGCCTTGGCCCATCGCAGTGCTTTGTCTGTAAGGAGAGAAATGATATAGGCAATTTTTGATTGATCGGTAGGAAATCTGAGAGGCTGCATTTCAAATGTAAGAGAGCACTGGAGCAGAAATCCGTTGCAGTTCTCCAGTTCGTCGCCATGGGACTGGCGTGTGCGGCAGGAGTAGGAGAAGAAGAGGTTGTTGCCAGAAGTGGAGTCGTGGTGGAAAAAAGATGGTGGAGTCGCTCCACCAGCTCGAGTACTGGATCCGAGCCCGTCGGGTTCATTGTTGGGTCTGACTTTCTGTTATGGAATATACAAACTCAACAGGTATATACAGGTGTGCATGTGATTAGAACTCGGGTGATTGGGAACGGAGAATGAGGGTGGAGCCTGGTGTTTCCGTGACAAATATTTTGTTGGACCAGCTTATGCTTTGATTATGGTTGTGTTATCATTTTGATAAGTTTATGCAATATCACAACATTTATTTCAGTCCAGAGTCACATTCATTTCTCTTAAAGATCTTGTATTAATCATGGTAGCATCAGACTACTGCAGAAGGCCTTCAGCACATCCCAAAGATTCTAAGTGGGTTTAAGGTTGTGGTAAATCCATGAACTGCACTGTCATGTGCACTCACTTCGCGACCGGCACTAGGACACGGAAGTAGTACGGTCGCGAACCCGGAAGCATAAAAGGAGACAAGATGGCGCTTCACATCGCTCATCATTGAGTTTGCTCATGCTACGTCTGAGCTTCGCCGCTATTCTTGTGCGTACTCACTTATTTGGGTTTGCTTCCTGATTGAGTGTGCGTCACTAGGACACGGGTTTATTTGTGTTTACCCTTGCTCTCCCATCGAGAGAGTCCTTAGAATATATCGCGTGGTTATCCTGCCTACTCGTGTTACTTCCGCATTTGGGTTTTTGGACGCCTGCTGTCTCGTCCAAAGCCAGCCCCTTGAACCCTGCTGCCCACCATGCCACCACTATCTTATACGACGCCTCGACACTCGACTTTCTTCTCACAGGCCCCGGTTTCTGAAGCACGACCCTCCGTCACCACTTCAATCCCCGGACATGTCGGCCCTCCACCTCCTGCCATCGTTAACACCGGAGCCGGGGAACCCATGCAACTAGGACGCACCTCCCTAACCACAGCTGAGCGAAAACGCAGCTTCAGAGAGGGACTCTGCGCCTATTGTGGGTCAGCGGCGCATCATCGAGCTACTTGTCCTCTCCGACTGGGAAACGCTCAGGCCCGGTGAGGCGGAGGAGCTACTCACTGGGTCAACCTCCAACTCTCCATGACCTCCACCAATATTTCTCATCTCACGGTTCAGGTACACCTCCAGTTTGGCCACAAACGGGTCCGAAGTACGGCGTTCATCGATTCCGGTGCCGTCGGTAACTTCATTGACTCTGCCTTTGCCAAAAAACTGGGAGTGGAAATCGAGGCGTTATCCCAGCCAGTTCAAATCACATCTGTCGACGGTCGGCCCCTCTCCTCCAGCCCCATCACCAGTCAAACTCAGCCCATCACCCTGATCGTCGAACATCAAGAAAAAATTTTATTCTATCATCTCCACCCATCATTCTCGGATATCCCTGGCTCCTCCAACACGACCCCCTCATCTCATGGTCTCAACGCCGGATCAAGTCTGCCTGCTGGCGATGGCTGGGACATGTTCTAGGGAGTCCGAGGCCCCCGATGTCGACACCAACGCCATTCCAGCCGCCTACAGAGACCTGGCTGAAGTGTTCTGCAAGAGGCGCACCACCCACCTTCCGCCCCATCGCTCCCATGACCTGGCGATAGACCTTCAGCCGGGTCCCATTTGGACTTTGCAACGCCCCTGCCGCTTTTCAACAGTTTATAAATGATACACTGAGAGACATGTTAGGCCGTTGGACCTTAGCATATTTAGACAACATATTCATCTACTCCCGTACCATCGAAGAACACATCCTCCATGTCAGGGCGGTCCTCAAGAGATTGCTTGCCCACCAGCTGTACTGGAAGTTGGAAAAATGCGCTTTTCACAAGCGCTCCACCACTTTCCTGGGTTTTGTCATCTCGTCCCAGGGTGTCGCCATAGACCCGCAGAAGCTGGAAGTTGTGTGTCATTGGCCCCTCTCCAAGACCCTCAAGCAACTTCAACGGTTTCTCAGGTTTGGGAACTTCTACCGTCGCTTTATCCGGGACTACAGTACAGTTGCAGCACCATTAACCGCTCTGACACGACCATTTTCCAACCTCTTCAAACTCAACCCCTCAGCTATCTCCGCTTTCTGGAAATTATGTCGTCGCTTCACCACCGCTCTGATCCTGGAGGTGGACGCCTCGGATGTGGGCGCCGAGGCTGTTCTCTCTCAGCGAGGTCCAGACCAGAAACTACACCCATGTAGTTTCTTTTCCAAGAAATTTGACCCCACTCGGCAGCGATATGGGGTAGGGGACCGCGAGCTGCTGGCCATAAAGTGGGCCTTGAAAGAGTGGCGTCACTGGCTCCAGGGCACCGGGGAGCCATTCATCGTCTGGACCGACCACCAGAACCTGATCACCATCCGCAATCTAAAACAGCTGAACCCCAGACAGGCGCGGTGGGCTCTATTTTTTGAACACTATAACTTCCATCTCTCCTACCATCCGGGGTCAAAGAACACCAAGGCGGACGCCCTCTCCAGACAGCATGAAGAAGACGCCCCCCGGATGGACCCCCAGCCTGTCCTACCACCATCAAAAATCGAGGAGACTGCCCCGGCAGGTGTGCCGCAAGGACGACTCTACGTTCCCACTGCGATGAGGACGGAAATACTTCAGTGGGGCCACTCCTCCCCCCTATCAGGACACCCCGGGAATCGGCGTACCCACGAATTCATCCGCCGTGCCTTTTGGTGGCCGTCCATAGCAAGGGATGTCGACGAGTTCATTCAGGCATGCCCAGTGTGTGCCAGGGCCAAGGACACCAACCAGCCGACTCCGGGGGACCTCCAACCACTCCCCATCTCCTGCAGGCCCTGGACACACATTGTCGTAGATTTTATCACGGGCCTGCCAGTCTCGGAAGAAAAAACCACCATCCTCACCATCGTGGATCGGTTCTCCAAGGCCGTGCACCTGGTGGCTCTCGCCGGACTCCAGTCAGCTAAAATGACAGCCGAGCTGATATTAGAACATGTAGTCCGCTTGCATGGGTTCCCAAAAGACTTCGTCTCGGACAGGGAGCCACAGTTCATCGCCAGGTTCTGGAAGGCCTTCTGCCGTCTGATCAATTCTACCTGTAGTCTCTCATCAGGGTACCAACCCCAGACTAACGGTCAGACGGAGCAGACCAACCAACAACTGGAGCGCTACCTAAGATGCTTCATCGCCGAACGCCAGCGCTCCTGGGCTCGCTACCTCATCTGGGCAGAACTTTCGCACAATCTCCACACCTCTTCAGCCACCAACTTAAGTGCATTTGAAGTATGACATGGTTTCCAACCTCCGATGTTCGAACATCAAGAACCCGAGGTTGACGTACCATTGGCCCAACAGTTGTTCCGCAGGTGTCGACGGCTGTGGAACAAAGCCAACACTGCCATCAGACAGGCCAACAACCGCTACATCACCCAACATCGCCGTCAACACCCTCCGGGACGATTGTACAATGTATGTGACAAAGTATGGCTGTCAACCAAAAATCTACATCTTCATACCGTATCTCGAAAACGTTCCCCCAGGTACATCGGACCATATCGCATCACCCTTCGGATCAATCCTGTCACCTACCGGCTCCAGCTGCCAAACACAGGTTGATAATGAGTGACATAATGTGTAGCATGCTAGAACTGCTAGAAGTTCACAGTCCCCAATGTTGTAGTTCTGCTTGGGGGATGTGAGTCAACGAGAGAAAAATGCACATGGGTGAAGGTTGTTGTCTTCGAGAGAGAGAAGCTACAACTCCTGTTCCAGATGCATCCACCACCACAATAATTTGAAGAGAAGACTTAAGAAATACAAGAACGGGTGCCATGGTGAACTGAAATACATTTGCATTCTCCTGATTAAACAAAAGGGTTCTAGCAGACAAGAGCCATTTGCATGTATATTCGTCTGGGTACAGGATATAGAAGGTGTTACCACATAAGGCATAAGGAAGCACACTGAGTGGTCTGTTCCCAAGGCACAGGAATCTTCTTATTAGATTACAATGTCTTACAATATTATAAAACCTTACATACACTTTTCATTAATGTCTTTGACATAGAGATTGTTCTCCATTAGATGTTGAAGGACTTGATGTACGTGTACTCTATGTTCCTTTGGTGAAATGGAGAAAATCAGGATGTTATCGAGGTAAGCGAAGATGATGTTCAACAGGTCTTGAAGGACATCATTGATGAAAGTTTTGAAAAACTGTTGGTTAGGCCAAAAGTAACTATCAAATAGTAATGGCCGATGGGAGTGTTGAAGGCTGTTTTCCACTCGCCGCCCTCTCTAATTCGGACTAATGGTAAGCGTTTTGCAGGTCCAGTTTGGCGAAGAGTGGCAAGAATTTTGCAGTAGCTCAAAGGATGATCAAGGGGAGTGGGTATTGATTGTTGACCATAATTTCATGAAGTCCTCTGTAATCTATGCATGGACGAAAGGACTTGTCTTTTTCTCCACAAAAAGGAATCCAGTGCCAGCTGGGGAGGAGGAGAGGTCAATGATACCAGGGGCTAGGGATTCAGAGATGTAGAGCTCCAAAAAAAAAATATATTGCAGGATGCATTTGGAGAATAGGTGGGATAGATAATTAAAGATAATTAAACACTGACTGTGGCTTAATGTTTGCCTCATATGTAGGGTTGCCAACTTAAGGGACAGTCTTTGTACTTTATATAAAAATAATGACATTATATGAGACCTCAAAATATTTGTACAGTACCACATGTGTGTATGTCATGTTCAGCATCTGCAATTAAGAATGTGTTGTGGCGACGGGCTCATAGCCAGTACGCTCCATAAAAACCCAGCTTTAATCTCATCCCAGGAAAAAGGCAGGAGATACGGATTCAGCACCTCGGACAGCACAAAAGGCGTAAATAAAGGGGCGGGGCACCACCACTCACCCGCATTAACAGCAGTGAATCCCTCACTGTCTGCCGGTCGTCCGAACCCTATAAAAGGACCGTGACAGCGCGTGCCGATGAGTAGGAAAGAAAGTATGCAAATAGCTGATGTTACTCTTCTTTCTCCGCAGACTCAGACTCACACGACACACCGTCTGTGTACACGCCGATGAGACGACCGCCGCGCACCGGCCACTCTCCAGCTGCGACTCCACACATCTCCGCCCCGACCGAGCCGGTACTCTCCCCACTGCCGACCACAGGACCTGGCACTCGACAACGCTGACCCGCACTTTTTTGTGCATCTGCATGTTTAGTGGAATAAAATGCCGTATGGTTTTGCACTGCAGTTCTGTCTCCCTGTGATTTCCTGAACCCCTACGAGCGCTACAGTGTATAAAAAGTCTGTGTTTTGTTTGAATTAAATGCTAAACGAAATGTCAGACATAAACACATTTGTTTTTCTCAACATATTTATGTTACTATTTAATTCTAAAAATAATTGTCATATTAAAACATCACACACCTATACACACAAACCATCTACTGTATATGAGCAAACTGTACAACAAATACACAAATAAAATTGAATCTGATTTATATTTCTGTAGGCGTTCTTTTCTTCATTAACATGATGGACTAGTTGCCATCCTGAGCTGCTTGCTGTACAGTTAAATCTTACGCCGCTGTCAGCTAGCATCCAGGTAATGTAGCAATGACAGAGCACTCACTCTAATGAGCATGCAAATTAGTATGTTGTGCTTCTGTGTATGTTAAAAATCCTTTATCCTTCTATTTATACTGTTATTTTGTATTTATTATCATTTTTAACAATTTGTCATGCAATAATTATACAGAGCTATCCTTTTTATTCAATATGGTGGATAATTTTTTCTCACCATTGTTGTGAATTGTATCATGTTTAATGGGTCCATGCGTTGCAAAAACAACGGTGTGTTTATGTATTCCCTTTCTATTGTGATGAGAAGGAAATGCTTTTAATAACATGCACAGGGCCCTTGTCGTATGGTCGGACCCTAGGCGACCGCCTGTATAGCCTGTTAGATGGGCTGGCACTGCTCCTCACTATCTCAAAGAACTCATCACCTCATATACAGTACATCCACACAGAGGTTTTACATATTTTGAAACCTCCTAACACCAAATTATATATATATGGGATAATAGGCTTTTTGCCTAGAGTGTGGAATGCTCTCTCAGAGTATTTGTGGAAGCCACAGACTGTTGATGCTTTTAAATCTGGTCTTAAAACATATATTTTTTCCATTAGAGTTTTTGGGTAAAAATTATTTGAAGTGCTCTGAGATTTGCTTTAAATATAAAGTCCATTATAAATAAAATTTATTATTATCATCATCATCATCATCATCATCATCATTATTATTACTACAGTACGAGATCCTGTTCACATAGACAGCCAGCTATCCAACTGGTTTCTAGTCAAAAGTGGTATTCACCAAGGCTGATAGCCCTGCACCTATTTCTGACCCTGGGAAGAACACTCTAGAAGTGAACCTTCACTGAATTAGACTTTGCTGATGATGTGGCACTAGTTGCTGAAATGGTGGAGGCACTACTGCTCACACTAGACATCATGCAGCAGAAAGCTGAACCACTTGGATAAACTGCATGAAATCTCTTGCCAGGAATAAGGTGATCCATAACCACATTAAATAGGTGGAAGTCAGCACGATCATTAGAACTAGACTGCTACAGCATTTCGGGGATATTGTCAGAGGGTATTTCATCTACATCATAGGTCTCTGTGCATACATTGATGGACTCCCTTCAGAGTGGAAGCAATTGCAAGGATGACCATGTGCATACATACATGGAAGAAAGCACAACACAGAAACATATCATCTTGTGATGAAAGCAACATCCTAATGGATATGATGATTGTCTCTCTTGTGGCTAGGGTGATCAGGCACTCACTTCATTGACTCTCTAACCCAATCAAAGATGACCATGCAGCTTTAGAGCATGCATCCAACTTATGGATCTGGCAACGCGCATTGATATTTGCAAATGGACCCAATATGATGATGGCTGTCAACTAACCAAACCTCCTTTTCCAGTCCAATCTCCTGTACCATCTTTCATTAACGGGACCTGCATGATAACTATCCCAACCCATGCAAGTCGATCGAACAAGCATCTCTCTCAAGGTGTGTCAAAGTCTTCAGATCCGTAGCTTGGATCCATGCCCACTGGTTCCGCCCCTCCCCCACCACCTCATAGATAGAGTGCGTGCGTGTGTGTATGTGTGTGCCCTGTGATTGATTGGCACCTCATCCATGGTGTACCCCGCCTTGTGCCCTAAGTCTTCTGGGATAGGCTACAGGCCAGTTGTGACCCTATATACGGGATAAAGCAGTATAAATGATGAATGAAGTGAGTGAGTGTAACATTTAAATGAAAGGGAAAAAGCATTCCAAACCTATCTAGCCCTATGTAAAATTAACCATTACTAAACTGACTGTTGTTGTTCCTTAATTACCTAATTACATATGTGCTATTTCATAGTTTTCCAGGACCCACTTGTTTTCCTAAGGAATTTTTTTTCCACCATTTTGGGCTTTTTGGGTGTCTTAACATGCTCAAAACTTCATGAAAATTGGCAGATAGGTTGGAATCTACTGCCAATAGGATGCATGAGAGCCCCTCCCATGAGATTTTGCTGCATAACTCATACACACTTGGACTTACAGTATACACACGAAACTCAGTACACATTTAGAGCTCACTGAGCTGAACAACTTTCATGTCATGGGCTCAACTCAACAGCAAATCAGTTATTTTGTGTCGTTTGCCAAAATGCACCCAAAGGAATTTGATATATTCAATTCAATTTTATTTGTATAGCACTTTTAACAATTGTCATTGTTGCAAAGCAGCTTTACACAATCAAATGAATTATTTAAGTTTGTATGGAATGTGAATGTGTATGAATCAAAATGGTCAG
>JAQMYJ010000010.1:17273641-17284425 GCA_030014305.1 Clarias laeviceps | reverse complement strand
TTAGGCTACTCAATAATGCAAGTAAAGAATGATTAATATGAATGAGTACAAAAAACTCATAGTTCCGTTTACTTAAATCTGGAAACATCATTACTTAAAAAATTTGATATAACTGATTACCTCAAATTTTTTGAGTTTTGCCAACTTATTTGGGTTTACAGTGTGAGTCATAAACCACCTAGATGCATATTGCCACCTTCTGTGTCACAGAGTGTAAATACACAAGTGTACACTGGTACTAATGTCAAAGCTGGCCGCCAGGGAAGAGGGGAGGGGGTGCAATCATACCCAGGCACGGTACAAAGCAAACGCGCCTAGTGTGAAAGCACCCTCCCTAAGTGAAATCTAGTCTAGCCAGGGAAAGCTGATATAGCAAACAGGGCTACTGTGTTAGTCTGTAATTGGCTGGTTGCTACTTGGGGTTATCTCAAGTGCAGTCTCAAAAGGAAGGCTGCTAATTAAGTGTGCTCTTTAGAAAGTTAGGCCACACCTAATATAGCATTATATGGATGGTCTCAGACCGTGTGAGATCAAGTGCCTTGTGCTGCTGTTTGAATGTTTTTAAAACATTAACATCTGATTGAAACATTTTCTACATATTGTATATGGCGTTCTCAGTATTTTAATTAAAAGTTTTGGGTACATCATTACTAATATTAGGTGAAGACGGAAATAGTGAAAGCCATTAACAATGTGGGAGAGCAGTACACTAAGAACCCTGTGTGTGCTTGTGTGCTCACTATTTGCATGGATTTGTTTATTAGTCTCTTCTGTTTGCTTCTGTTCATACAGACATTTTTCTGTACATTGGAAATCAGCTTAAGTTAAGCAATTCTACACATGAAATAGATCCTGAAGCAAAAACTTGACTCAGGATGACTTGCCTTTTTGTTTAAAGAGTATGTTTTTATCACTAATTATGGCCAAGAACTGTCTATTTTCAATTCAGTTTACATTTTAAACTTAGTAAATATACACGCTGCAGTTTTTACTATCAGAAAATTTGTTAATAATGTTGAGGCTTTAATGCTGCCTCTGTTCTTGTGCAGGATTTGTTTTTGAGTGAAATAGGTACCAGACAAGCTTTTCTCATTTACATCCATATGCTGATTAGTCAGCTTCTGTTGGTTACAGTCATGCTGATTTGCATGTACAGGGACAATGACATTGCATTTATTGCTCTGTTCCCCCTGCAGGACTTTCAGATGTGTTCACTTCGCTCCCGAGAGCTTCACATCCTCTTATTGAGCAACAATGGAGCCAAGAGCCCAGGACAGCGGCAGTGGCCTTCTCTCGCTCCAGCAGATCCAAGCTGTCCACTCTTGCAACGAGTACACAGAGAGTCCCATGACCTGGCCACGCCCACAAATGCTTGACCCCACCCCAGAGGAAGGTGCTGTGCCTGGTCCAGATGATCACACTCAGGATTCTTCAAATTCACCTCAGAGTGCTCAGAGGTCCACTGTCACTGGACCATCCTCAGAGCAAGGGACTGTGGAACAGAATGGTGAAACTGTAGTAAAGGAACAGGCAGAGGAATTCGAACAGGACAGGCAGAAGGGACTCACTCAGGAGCTCAGCTTCCAGGGAAATGTTGGCAAAAATCTGTCAGCAGCAGAGGAACAAGCGACGAGCACTGAATCAAAACTGGAAGTGTTAGACTTGGGTGGAAGTTTTGTCTTAGAACAGAGGAATTTAGGATCTGTAAGTGAACTAGATGTTGCAATACAGGAGCAACCCAAGAGCTGCGACTCAAAACAGGAAGAGACAAAGCTGCTGGGAAATGCTTCCACAGATCAAAAGCATTTAAAATTGGAGCCAAAACAGGAAATGACAAAGCAACACAACAGAAAGCACCCAAGCCCATGCGAACGCTGCAGTCGCTGCAAGTGCAAGGACTGCACTGCTGCCACGCCTCTTCCATCTTGCTGGATGTGTGGGCATCGCTGCCTGTGCTCAGCTGAAGCACTAGTGGAGTATACCACATGTGTGTGCTGCCTTAAAGCGTTGCTCTACCACTGCTCCAGCGATGACGAGGACTCCAGTGCTGATTCCCCGTTTTCCTGTCAGGAGTCCCGGAGGTGTACACGATGGAGTATGGCAGCAGCCATGTCATTCGTCCTGCCATGCCTACTGTGCTATGGCCCAGCTCGAGGCTGCCTGGCTCTCTGTCAACTTTGCCATGACCGCCGGGCCCGCTGCAGATGCAAGAGTCAACATGTGGCACACCAGTTATGATTTTTGTTGTTGTTGTTGTTGTTATGCACAGATGGAGGTGAGGTTTTTAATGTTTGTTGTTTGTGTCGAGAAATTAACCTATGTGGCCATTATACTTTTTTAGTTAAGACTTATAATTATTCAGTTGTCACTCGTTATTTTTAACTTATTTGTAATTGTTGATGTACTTTCAGCACTGTAGATTAAGCTTGTTTTCTTGTTCGTTTTTGCTGACACAATGTAGTTTTGACACTGTAATGGGAAGCAGTGAAACTCAGTGGTTCCGTTTGACACATGACTGGTTATTTTTAACTCAGGAATTTATTATTTTTTTATTTATTCAATTTGCCACTTGAATCTGATGTTTTTTAACTCACAGATGTGAATCTTTGTAAGGGTTTGTATTTTGCTGTTTCATTCATTTTTTTTAAGCTAAAGTAAAAGTACCAGCAATATATAAATATATAACCAGTAAATATAACCAGCAATAACACTTTTTACACATTTTACAAATTACACCTATTGGTAAATTAGTGATTTGATAATGTTCTTAGAGATGACTTTATTTTTAGAAATTTGAGCTGTGAAAGTGTCTTACCTGAAAACCTCAACAGATCTTTATATATACCACATTTATGGTGCATTTCTGGAGCAATAGTTGTAAAATTGTACAGTGGATTTTTATTCTAAGTTTTAATTTCTTAGTGTATAGGATTTTTTTGCAAACAAATATTTATTTTACAGAGAAACAAGTCATGCTAACACTGAGAAATATAAATGGTGTAAATAATGCAAATAAGAATTTGTAAAACTTATATGCTTACATGTAGTGTAAAACTTACATGTAATGAATATAAAATATTAACATTTTTTTAATTGAACCACTTTGTTTTCTCATGATCCTTTTTTTTGCTGCTTTCATAACATTTGATTAAAAAGATGGATTGTGTAGTATAGTTGCTTTTTGTTGCTGAGATTCCCTCTTGGGTCATGTTTCAGGAGACAAAATAGCCAATAGAGAGAACACTTGGTACATGCACAGCCACACATATGGGTTGTTTTATCTCTTATTACTAACTGAGTCACATTGATGTGAGTTATGGAAAATAAAACAATTTTGTGATCTGTTTTGATTGACACTAATGTCATAGACTCTGTGCGCTGTGTTAGGTGTTAATTAAATTATTGTCAGTGTGTAAGGAAACAGATACAACCTAATCTTGTAATTAACAAATATTCATGAACTTGGGAAGGGTTGTCACTTTCTCTAGAACACATCATGTTGGCTTTAAACAGTGGGAAAAACAATAGCAAATAACCATAATTCATGCTTCTGGTAGGATGATGTAATGTCTAAACCTTTCCTTACATATTGTTCCACAGCCAAAATAATTCCAGCAACATTGCTACAAATCTCACTGAATAAAAGACATTTAAAACCAGAAGCCCATACAAATTACATGTTCTGTCCTAAATGAGAGAATACTCAGCTGTGTAATGAATTAATTTGGCAAACATGAAAGCTAAACAATTAGCCATCTATCTCACCCAGTCAAACACAAAGTGTGGGCTTGCAGTTTCCCCTTCCTTCTGGTAATAAAGGATAATGAGTAGGTTTTATACAACAGTAGGTTTGACTTGCTTCACCTATACAATACACAATAAACGTGACATCCAATTTATGTGAACAAGTAATTAACACCTTTCAGTTAGTTCTTCCTGAACCTCCAAACTACAATATACTTTCAGTACTTACTGGGTAACAGAGCTCCTTTCTTTGTGAGGCCAACAAAAGAATGATGTACATTAGGAAAGATGCACAGTCCAAAAAAAAAAACTCAAGCATTTGTTAATGTATTATTAGTTAATATATATGTTTTATTAGTTACTTTATATATTCAGTTATTTTGAGGCACGGATTCCACAAGACCCCTCTGTTGTGGTATATGGCATCATTATTTAATGGCACAGTACATTTAAATTGGGTTGAGGTCTGGACTTTGACTGGGCCATTCTAAAACCTTGGTTCTTTTATCTTTCAGCCATCCAGATGTAGATTTACTGTTGTGCTTCTGATCATTGTTCTATTGGATGACCCAATATCGCCCAATCTTTAGCTGTACGACAGGTGGCATCACATTTGCTCTCAGAATACACTGGTATAAAGAGAAGCTCATGGTCAATTAAATGACTGCAAGGTGCCCAGGTCCTGTGGCTGCAAAACCGAGGCTGCAAAAAGTATGTTAAATGTTCCCCAACAGCACAAGGGGGATGACATGGACTTTAACATTTAACATACTCAGTGAGGCCTGTTAAAGTTTCACAGAGCTTGTTTATTTTTTTGCCCTCAATACAACTTCAACTTCAAGAACGATCTGTTCACTTGCTGCCTAAGATATACCATCCATTGACAGGTGCCAGGGATAAACAGATAAACAGTGTTATTCATTTCGCCAGTCAGTGGTTTTAATGCCATGGCTCAGTGTATAGTTCTGTGAAGATTTTCCCCCTTCTTTTTTGTGTATTTGTTACACTTAAACGTTCATATCATCAAATTTAGATGACACAAATTAATATTTCACAAAAATAACCCAAGTAAATGCAAAATGCACTTTATAAACGATCATTTATTTATTAAGGGGAGAAAGCTGTCCAAACCTTCCTGGCCCTATGTGAAAATGTAATTGCCCCATAAACCTAATAAATGGTTGCGCCAGCCTCAATTATTTGTCATAACTGGGTCTTTCACATCACTGTGGAGGAATTTTGGCCCAATAACACTCTTGTTAATTCAGCCACATTGCATGGTTTAACCTGTTTAAGGTCCTGACACAGCATCTCAATCGGATTTAAGTCCACACTTTGATTAGGCCACTTCACAACCTTCTTTGAGCTATTCAAAAGTGGACGTGCTGGTGTATTTCAGATCATTGTCCTGCTGCATAATCCAAGTGTGCTCCTGCAATTATTAAGGTGCTTGTTCAGTTATTTCAAGCCTGGACTACTGCAACTCACTCCTGGGAGATCTCTCTCTGGGCACCATATGTCCTCTGCAGCTGATCCAGAACGTGGCTACCTGGCTTGTTTTCAACCTTTCTAGGTCCTCCTACACCACCCACCTCTCTGCTCCCTCCATTCGCTTCCTGATGCTGAGCAAATCGAATTCAAAACACTGATGCTTTTCTATAAAGCTAAAAATGGCCCAACACCCACTAAACTCTTAGCTCTGATCACTGCACCACATAGGGCCAAGCAAGTTTGGACAGCATTTTACCCTTAATAAATGAAGCTATCATTTAAAAACTGCATTTTGTATTTACTTGGGCTATCTTTGTGTAATATTAAAATTTGCTTGATGATCTCAATTGTTTAAGTGTGACAAATATACAAAGAAATAATAAAATCAGGCACTGTAAATCTTGTGTGTTCACTTCTCAGAGCCAATCATATTGTTTTTGCAGCATTACATTTAAAATGACGATAATGGAAATGGTCATTAGGTTTAGGTATATGGACATGCACTAACTTTATTATTGTTTTTTTTTTCTTCATCATACAATCTATAGTCATATTTAATATTGTGGAACATACACAAAACAAGTAAGTTCCTCTTCTTGCTTAAATCATAGTGATTACAAATTGTTGTTCCCTTACCAGCCTTTCTTTTTTTCTCTCTTTTGAACCTATTAAGATAATAATAATAATAATAATAATAATAATAATAATTTTGAGATCTTACATCTTTATCCGTAGCTTTACCTATGTCTGTTACAAATGCCCTAAAGACTCCCTCCATAAATGTTAAATTCTGATCAGAATGTAAAATTAAACATTGCTGTGGTATAATGCTGACATTGACTTCCGAAGTAGCTGAAAGTCAGTACTCAGAAGTTGGAACTACATCTTGTTGACCACTGTATAAGAGAGGCAACTTCATGTTTGTGTTTTGTTAACACTAAGCTGCCAGCTGTGTTGAGTGATTTATGATTTCCTTCTCAAAAAAAAAAAAACTAACAAGCAAACACACTGCCTAGCCAAAACAAAACATTTTGGAAAAAACTATTTATTTGTTAGGGAGCATAAAGAATGGCACTGGAGTTATGTAATCTTGTCTGATGAGTCCAGATCTACCCTGTTCCAGAGTGATGGGTGCATCAGGATAAGAAAAGAAGCAGATGAAGCTCATCATGCCTAGTGTTTACCATACAAGCTTGTGGGTGTGAACTGTGTTATGATAGGGGTTTGTTGTTGTTGTTTTTTTTTTGGTCAGTTTCAGGTTCAGCATCATTATGTGCTGTGAACAGGTTTCTCCATCAATAGATTTTTTTTTTCATCCCTGTTGCCACAGCCATAGTCCATGCCAATGCCAGGATTTAAATTGTGAAAGAGTGGTTCAGGGAGCACAAGACATCATTTTTACACATGGATTGGCCACCACAGAGTCCAGACCTTAACCCCGTTGAGAATCTTCTGGATGTGCTGGAGCAGACTTTACACATTGGGTCAACATCATCAATACAAGATCTGGAAATGTTATTATTGTATAAGCTTATTGTAACGATGCTACAACAAATGCATGCTGTAATCTTAACAAAAGGCAGTCCAACAAAATATTAGTGTGTGTGACTGTGTGGCTGGGCAGTGTATGTCTGTATGTTGATTAACCTAAAATGTAAAGGTATGAAGGTATGGTACTGTGCATTGTGGCTAATGTGACCTGTGGATATTTCATACCTTCAATAAATATCCAGCATATATTTCAATAATATTTAAATTGTTTGATCATGTTCATTATATAAGAAGAAGAAGAAGAAGAACAATAATAATAATAATAATAATAATCCACAGTACTTTACAGCTAAATGGAGATCTGGTTTTAAAAAAGAAAGAAATTAAAGTAGAAGAAATTCTTTAGTTGAAGAAAAAAAACATGATACCAGGAAGTAGCAGGTAACATGCAATTATGTGCACACATTTCTGAGAAAGTGAATGTGTTTAAGTTATTTCCTGTTAAACTTAACCACACTCACACACACACACACACACACAATTATGTAGACACAGACTATTGTCTTTGTTAGCATGTGATTAGTGGAACATTTTATCACAGTCTATGTTTTCAAAAAATTAGGGACGTATAGTAAAAGCGCACATTATCAGTAAAAATAAAAATCCTCCAAAAACACTCATCTAATGCAAAACTACTTAGTACTGTATGTATATATGTGCTAGTCTCTCTCTCTCTCTCTCTCTCTCTCTCTCTCTTTCTCTCAGCATTTACTGTATGTGCAGTGTGTGTGTGTGTGTCTGTCTACCTACTGTATATGTGACAGTGTGTGCATGCACATACCTGCTAATTGAGGGGTGAGATGATGAATTTAATGGAATAAATAAATGTTATTGTAAATCTAGTGTCTAGAAAAAATGTGACAAGTTTTCTGTAAGAATATGTCCTAGTGTTTAATATAAGATGGAAACTTATACTTGAAAACGCAAACCTCAAAAAAAAAAAAAAAAAAAACTAATTCTTTGATTTTTGAAGGCTGAAATCAACACTTAGGCTGGAAGAATGGAAGGACATCATTACAGAGATTTACCAAATACCAACTGATGTAGTACAAAATTGGCATTGTGAACTATGACCACATTTCTGAGTTGTCTTTACATAACAAGACATTCTTAATATTATTCAGAATGCAAGGTTAAATGTAAATGAAAAAGGTACAATGGTTTAAAATTAAAACACATCAAATATTTGCAAATATATAAAACATAAAATTTTAAAAATTTTTGATCCCTGATCAAGATGGCTAGCGCAAACTTTGTATATATGCTATACTTCATTAGTCTGTTAATGGGTTCACATTTCCAAAGACGTTGTCCAATCATAAAAGAGAAGTGTTGTATCAGTGAAGCCAATCATACGCAGGGATACAACTGTGACTGTGCCTGCCCACTGACAGACAAAAACTGCCCACTGACTAACAAATAAAATCTACTCACGAGTGAGCAAAAACTGCTCTCGCGAGCACAGACATGCTGCATGCAAGTGCTGTTGAAAGCCCTTACCAAATGGAATATGTGTGCATGGGTTACATTTGATTTGCATATGTAGCTCTTCTAAATCCTTCCAGGTTTATTCCATTTGCACTCACAGATTTTGGCATTTTTTTAGCATCATATTTTTTCCTTTACTTTTCTTTGAAAGTTAAAATACAAGTGTAAAGAGATTTCTGCTGAGGAAAAAAGTTGGAAAAAATTGATGTACATGTAAAAATCTCTATAAAGGTGTTTCCCTTATTCCTGGGAAAAGAGGGTGTAAATCCTGATTACACCAAAGCCATTGGTGTCTGGAAGTCAAAAGAAAAATGTGTTCATGCTTGCGAATGAGGCAGACTATAGTACAAAGAGACATAAGCTTTTAAAATAGTGTGCACTGGTAGGTAGGTCATGTTCATTTTTGCTGTTCTTAACAACCAATTGAATGACTTTCTAAATAAGTTCATATGGAAGCATTATTACTGTTCATAAAGTTTGTACTCCTGCTTCCACACAAATAGATGAATGATGAACTGGATTATTTCTATTATATTTTTGGCTCACTAGCCACTTTATTAAGAACATCCATAACTGTGTAAACCAGCATTTAAGTAATAACCTAACTGGCCAAGGATATGGCTATAAAAGAAAAAAATCTAATGTATAACTTTGATCATTGGATGGTTGTTGGTATCATATCGGCTGACTTGAGTATTTCAAAAACATGGGAATTTCATATGCAACAGTCAGAAAATTGTATTTTAAAAAAGTGAGAAACAGTTTTGTGGATGAAAATACCAGGTGGTTAAGTAAAGTCAGAGGAAAATATAGAAAAATATAGAAAGTTATATCCCGTTACAGCTTTGGTGTACAGAAAAACATGTCAGTATGCACAGCACATCAAAACTAAAAAATGGATGGCATACAACAACAGAAGACTGCAATGGGTTCCACTCGTCTCAATCAAGAACAGGAATATGAAGCTGTACACAGACTCACTGACAGTTGAAGATGTGAGCAAAAACTCCTGCAACTAATTGGATAACTGCATAAATTGTGCTTTTGCATGGTGGCTTTTGCTTCATGTCATAAGCACTCTCTGGGTTTACCCCTGTTCCGCTTGTCACAAAGGCCTCCTTTATGTTCGAGTCTCCATGATATGTCAGAGTCAAAGCATACTACACACATACACATCCCCACGCACACACTACAGACATATACACACAAAGCAGTTTTGTTTGCTGGTGCTGGAAACCACAGTTGGAAAAATACAGCCATTTTATCACACAAGTCATTTGAATGATGAAAATCAGGTATATGAAGTCAAGTTCCTCCAAAGCTGTAATGTTTGCATATGGTGTTTCCTTGTGGATATGTGTGTGAGCATACACATGATGCTAACATCTCTGTTAAACTCCATTGTGTCAGTGTAGGGTTTATCTGCTTATTAGCTTCAGTTTGACTCCGCATCTCTATATTTATGATTGATCTGTAACAGGAAAGATTTTACATATACTTAGTTCAAAATATTTGCACTTTTGATCTAATACAGCCGAGTCTTTTTGGGAAAGATGCAACAAGTTTTTCCCACCTGGATTTGGGGATCCTCTGCCATTCCTCCTTGCATATCCTCTCTAGGTCTGTGAGGTTGGATGGTAAACGTTGGTGGACAGCCATTTTTAGGTCTCTCCAGAGATGCTCAATTGGGTTTAAGTCAGGGCTCTGGCTGGGCCATTCAAGAACAGTCACAGAGTTGTTGTGAAGCCACTCCTTTGTTATTTTAGCTGTGTGCTTAGGGTCATTGTCTTGTTGGAAGGTAAACCTTCGGACCAGTCTGAGGTCCTGAGCAACCCGGGAGAAGATTTTCGTCCAGGTACTTGGCCGCATTCATCTTTCCCTCATTGAAACCAGTCGTCCAGTCCCTGCAGCTGAAAAATACCTCCACAGCATGATGCTGCCACCATCATGCTTCACTGTTGGGACTGTATTGGACAGGTGATGAGCAGTGCCTGGTTTTTTCCACACATACCGCTTAGAATTAAGGCCAAAAAGTTCTATCTTGATCTCATCAGACCAGAGAATCTTGGAGTCCTTCAGGTGTTTTTTAATGTGTCTTGCACTGAGGAGAAAAAAAGCCTCGATTGGTGGAGGTCTGCAGTGATCAGTCACTTTTTCATAATTTTCTCCCATCTCCCAACTGCATCTCTGGAGCTCAGCCACAGTGATCTTTGTTTTCTTCTTTACCTCTCTCAGAGCAGAAATTTTTCTGTAACCTTGGCCAGATCTGTGCCTTGCCACAATTCTGTCTCTGAGGTCTTCAGGCAGTTCCTTTAGGCACTTCCTTGTAGAACCATCTCAAGGATGATCAGAAGAAGCACCTGAGTTAAATATATCAGTGTCACAGCAAAGGGTCTGAATACTTAGGCCCATGTGATATTTCAATTTTTGCTTTTTAATAAATCTGCAAAAATGTCAACAATTCTGTGTTTTTCTGTCAATATGGGGTGCTGGGTGTACATTAATGAGGA
>JAQMYJ010000010.1:17255402-17266666 GCA_030014305.1 Clarias laeviceps | reverse complement strand
AATAAATGAAGGTGCTCGCATTCAAGTGAAAATGAGCCGTGAAAGTGAGGTCGAAAATGAGCTTCCCCTATTTGACAAACCAGTAGCCGCCACTGGGCTACTGTATATGTAAAGTATCTGGGTTGAAGAAGAGATCAGCATGGATGAAGACTTGGATGTTTGGACACTGACGTTTTTTATTCACACCTTACCACATAAACATATAGTGAACACACATAGCAAAATTGTACATCCATATGATGGAATGTATTCGATTAAGCTTGGTTCCTTGAATATTTACACCTAAAGTACAAGTAGATTAGTCAGACTTGAAGACTTTTATTCTTTCCCTGTTAAGTGTGAAGAGAGATATTTGGCTTCAAGTTCTGGGTGATGGCCTGCTGAACTTAAATGGAGGCTTGGAGCTCAGAGCGCTGTCTCACTTAAACAGTTTATTCATAAGACAGGAAGTTTATTGTCAGTTCCTGTAGTTTAACAGAGCAAAATGCATCATGAAGACACAGTGAAAGGGGACATCTTTTCTCATTTTCACAAAGACACATGGTTTTGATTTGTTTTATATTTTTTTTACATTTCACATTCAGAAGTCACCTAATTAGTAAATATGGTTCAATAGCTTGTAGATCCACCAATTATTTACTGTATGGTTTTAGATGTGTCTTATATAATTGTGGAGGAATTTTGGCCCATTCTTCTTTCCAAGATTGCATCAGTTAATTTAGTTTATTTGGGGAATTTGCATATGCACAGCTCTTATAAATTCCCTTAATGGAGAAAATCACAGGTCCAGTTGGAATAGCCAGCAGACTGCTTTAGGAATGTGCTCACCAACTGGCCCATTTCCATTGGCAAAAAACTTTCACTGTCTCAGTCAGTGGTATCATCAAGGGTTTTCACATCATTTCACATCATTCTCCAGTGCCATCAAAACACGACTTTGACTTTGTAAGTCCCTGGATCTTTTGAACTTTTTTGACCACACATAGAAGACAATTATCACAATTTTCACCCATTTTCTTTTTTTTTTTTGGTCATATCATCTTAGTTTTTTCCCCCCACCATTAACACTGGCTTACTGATTAATTAAATAAATGTAAATTTTATATACAAAATGTATACATTTTTCTAAAGCGTCTCTGTGACAAAAAAAAATAAATAAGAAAATATGTGTAATATTTGTCTCGTCTTACCATGTCTTTGTTCTTTATTCTATGCATTCTTAATATAAATTATATTTTATATTCAGCTGGTGATGCCATAAAAATATATATCTTCTTCTTAAAAAAAATATATATATATAAAGACTATTCTGACAAAAGTCTACTCTATTGTCTTCCTTCTTTATATATAGCAATTTTATAAATTATCATGCTAAAGCTTTTTTTATTGCAATAACTTGAAACAATACAACATAAAATACAACACAATAATTACGGAAAAATACACATTAATTACAGTAATTAGGAAAGTAGGAAAAACAAAGCACAACAAAGTATTAATAATATGAGAAAATAAAGGAAAAAGACATGAGAGGATAAAGTTATGAGATATAAACAGTGGGAGAGATATATTACCAAGAGACACACTTTCTTTAATTAAAAACAAGTTTGTTGTTCTTTGTATTAAATAGTTAGTTTTAGAGATTTAAGAAGTGAGTTAATTTCTTATTTTTCTTATTCAGGTTTATTTTCCGATTGTTCATGATCATGTTAAAGCAACGAATTTGCAAAGAATTCTACGACGCCATCTGGCGACTCCTGCCACTTCTGAGCACACGTGAAGGTTCTTCCTTCTGAAAAGAGTTGGCAACATTTTGTCTACTCTGCTTTGAAATCTGGCAACCCCACTCCTACTCGCTCTATGGGTTTTCCGTTGTGAAAGCGGACGAAAGTCTTTCTGTAGTTTAAACTGGATTGTTGTAAATGAGAGAAATATATAACGTCCTTTTTTTTAGCAGAACTATTCCGTTAGCTGGTTATATATACCGACAACTAGAGTTATACAGTGGTATTTAATTATATATTTATTTATTATTGATTTGTCTAGTAACGGCTGTGAGAAAGAAAAATGGAGTCGGCTGTTAGCCGCTATCAAGTGGTAAGTCGTCTAGCGAAACTTTACTAACCACACGTTTTTCAATAATTATTAAAAATCATTTAAGCATACGAATGATGTGTTTGTTTGTGTTTCGTGATGTTCGCTAGCCTTTAAATATCCGTCGGGTCGTGTTGTTTCCGGATAGCACAGCTGCTAAAGTCACTAGCTGAATCTCATACGGTGGTTCTCTAGTGCATTACGTAGGAGTGACCGATATTTCGCTCTGTATGTAGGGCATATATTAATAGAAATGTTCATAGGAATGAGTGCCATAGAATCGTATTTATTTGTTTGTAAAATACATTATATTATTAATCCTAAGGTTATTGCCCATGTGTGCTGTGTGTGTCTAAGTTGCGATTCGGCCACCGCCGACTTCCGCGTTCCAGATTGCACGGCCTTCTCCATAAAGTCACATAATAATAATATCAAAGTTATTATTATATAAGTTGATATAAATCTCTACTGTCTGAATAGTTGAGTAGAATATGCTCTGAAGAGGTATTTGTTAAAAAACTGCATGTTGATTGTGGTCCTTCCTGGTGATTGATAGACTAATGAAATGAGTGTAATAGTTAGAGTAGAGTTAGTGCACATTTGTTTAATTAGAGAGTAGGTCAAAAAATGTATACACACTTCAGGAAATGGAAAAATTTGTAGTCATATTTTACTACAAAATATATTGTAATATGCGATATATTTTAATAATAAAATATATTATGCTAATACTATGATAATAGTGTTAATGATATCATTAATACTGTTAGTTATGTTAGCTGTGTCTAAGTTAGTTAAAAAAAGGAAGTATAATGTATATGTTTGTGTGTATTATTGGGAATAGGTGTGTTTAGATGTGTACACATTGGAGTGTACTGATGGTACTGATGGATCGATACAGTGTATGTGTGTGTGTGTGTGTATATAAATACTATATATATATATATATATATATATATATATACACATACATACATACATACATACATACATGTCCCCAACATTTGAACACGTTCTGTTCCAAAATCTTGTTCGTAAGTCCAACAAACATTGTCTAGGTACTTGGATAGTATAACGCAATTGGCTATACACAGTATAAAAGTAACATGTTCTATGATCTTGTTCTTTAGAATCATGCCGATGGTTGATGGATTCATGTTTAAAAAAAAAATTCACCTCCTATAAATATTACTCCTTTAGAGAGCTATTATTTTCACTTTTGTCTCCATCGTTACAAAAATTTATGTTCTTTTATATAAAACACTCATTTTCATCACTTTGTGTATTGTTCTAATGTTTGATTTGATTTATGAATTGTGACCCCCATATTACACAGTAGTAATGTGTGTTGGAGTGTGTATATGGTTAAAAGAAACAATCGTGGTTGTTAGTCACTCAGCTGTTCCCATCGAGAGGTCCGTCCGCACACACAACTTGGCACAGTTTTTACACCGGATGCCCTTCCTGGCGCAAGCCTCCTATTTTATCTGGGCTTGGGAATGGCACTGCATCCAGTGGAGGTTTGAGCATTAGGTGGAAACCCGGCCTTCCGCATATATAGCAGGCGAGAAATTTACCACTGAGCCACCAGTGCCCTAAACAGTAAAAAGGATCAATCTTGATTTTAAATAAATATTGCAAAAAATGGGTTCTTGGTTAAATCTTGAGGTTGGGTTAATGTCTGTGTTGACTCTGGAATGTTCTCCCCTACATGGGGTTCCCTCCCGGTTCGGGGTTAGGGGTAACCACATTTTAATGTAATAGGCTTTAAAAAAATGTTGTGTGGAATTTTGAGGCATCAGAAATACTGTCAGTGGAATGTCTTTGACTTGTGTGGAAATGACGTTTTTGAACAAGTTGCTCTTAGATTCTTATCAGTTTTCTGAGAAGCGTTGCTGACTGACTGATAAACTGATTAAATTTACTACAATTACTACAATCTACATTAAGTCTGTCATCATCAAATGCAAAAGTATGACGAGGGAAATTTAGAAGTGTGGTACTGTGTGGTTGGGTGGGTGTGTTTTACAGTTAAAGATCTGCAATCCTGTTGATGTAAAATCTGGCATTTTTAAACTCATGTTTTAAATAATATATTAATATAATAAAATGTACCTAGCCGTGGTAAACAGATAATGGCAAAATAGAGCATGAAAACAAGTAAAAAAATAACAGGCCAAAGATCAAAATGATCTAGAAGCGTCACATTTTATTACAATGTAATCTTTTCAAAATGCTAAACTACATCAGGACGATTAAAAACACAATCATCTACACAATGGCAGATACACATAATGAGTCACTTACAAATGGTACTCAACCGGAATAATGGCAATTATCCATTATTCCATTAACCAGTCAATAGATTCACAAAATAATGGACCAAGTCACAGTTTCTCTGCATTCTTGCTTTACTGATTGAGCTGTAGGACGATTCTGTAGTTCCTGCTCATGATATCTTTGCTTTGCTTCATTCATTAGTTGTGAAATACATTGCCTGTCCAAAAAAGCTTGCACTCAGTAATATTTCATTTGACCACATTTTAGTTCTGAGTACAGTGAGCAACGTGGCGGCTGGTTAATATGTGGAAATGATTGCTAATGTTCCCATAACCACTTTTTAACATTTTAAATCCTGAAACATGACTCATCAGTCAGCTGACTTCATTTTATTGTTACATAACTTTTCTAAGACTACAATCAACTAATTGTAAAGTCCGATCATGATCAATATTGTTTTATTGTCCAACAGTGTTTCTTCAGGACAGTTAATCGTTAAGCATCCTTCCAGCTTTTGATTTTGATAATTGGGCAGTTCGTACTACAATTCGAGGAATTTTAGCAATCTCGTGTTGTTTTCTTTGCTTGCCTTCTGAAGGAATGCTGTCTATAGAATACACACTGGGCTTCCATCACATAAGGCTAAGAGTTCAAGGACGGGCCCCAGTATAAGTGTGGATGCAGATCTGATTAATTATTTGAGTTTGGATTCTTCTGCTTGTAATGTTAACCCTGAGTCTGAGATTAAATGAACCACTGATTTAAAGTAAGGGACTCTGAAAATCCACTACAAGAATGTTGAATTTATTTAGAATACGATTTATATTTTATACATTTCGGATGCTCAGTAGATGTGAATTAGTTTTATTGGGAAGTGGGAATCTCTGTAGTGATTCCTGGTTTTTAAAAGGGTAGGTTATGCCTTATCTTTTGCTTCTAGGTATTAAAATCTTGCCTCATATCAAACAAACATTGTTTTGTACTGGACTGTGGCAATGTGTTATTTCATCATTACATGTTGGCTATAAAGTCCTAAAGGTCAGCTTGGGTTGTGTTTCATACTACTTGTATTACATAAACATTCAGTACACAGTACTTTACTTGAGCTCTGCTGAGGTTAATGACCCATGATGAGGCATATTGAGGGATAGGGTGCAGTGGTATATTGCCATAGTATTGCTTTTTAATTACATTCTCACAGAAATAGACAAGTTGAAGCTATTTCAATATTTCTATACAAACTAGTCAGCTCTAGTGACGGCTCAACAAGTGCGGATGTAGGGTTGACAACATATCCCTGTATTATGTGTTTTATTACCACAGTTCTCTGGTAACAGTTCTCGCAGCGTAGTGTGATCTACATTGTTTACAAACTTTATCAGTATAGACGTCATGTGTTCCCTTGAGCTATAAAATCAACCTTGTGTCTGTATCTGCTTTTCACTGAGCGTTTCTTTTAGCAACAAAAGCATTAATACAGATCTCAAGATACAAACCTTATAAGTTCAGCACTAAAGGATGAGCAGAGGTCAGATAATCCCAGTAATTGTAATTAACTCCTAGTTACAGTTGAAGTTGGACGTTTACATACACTTCGTTTGAAGTCAAAGCTGAGTTTTTAACATCAGTGTTGTTTTGGATATCTACTTCATGCATGACAATTGAGTAGTACCTGTGGGTGTATTGTAAAGCATACATTCAAACTAAGTGTTTGACATCATGGGAAAATGAAAAGAAATCAGCCGAGACCTCAGGAAGAAAGTCTGGGTCATCCTTGGGAACAATTTCCATTTTCTTGCAGGTACCATGTTCATCACCAGCAATACTACATAAGTATAAACACCACGGGACCATTATGTCATCATAGTGCTTAGGTAGGAGACATGTACTTTGGTACAAATGTTCTAATCAATCCCAAAACATTAGAAAGGGACCTTGTGAAGACACTGAAGGAAACGGGGACAAAAGTATCCACAGTAAAACGAGACCGATATTGACATAATTTAAAAGGCTATTCATCAAGGAAGAGGCCACTGCTCCAAAACTGTCATAAAAAGCTAGACTGCTGCACATGGGAACAAAGATCTTACTTTTTGGAAACATTTCATCTGGTTTGATAAAGCAAATTAATGTAGAACTTTTTGACCATAATGATCACCGTTGGTACATTCCTCAAAATAGATGGCATCATGAGGAAGGAAGTTTGTGTGGATATGTCGAGGCAGCATCTCAAGACATCAGCCAATAAGTTAAAACTTGTTTAGAAATGGGTCTTCCAAATGAAAAAGGACTACCTGAAATATTTTACCTACATGAAATGAGTAAAAAAAATATAATAATGTAAAGGCAATATTACCAAATAGTAACTAAGTGTACAGGGCTGTGAAAAAAAGAGTATTTGCCTGATTAAATTTTTTTTAGCATATTTGTCACACAATTATTAAAACATGCTGAATTAAAACAATTATGCATAGAAGAGTGGGCCAAAATTCCTCCACAGTGATGTGAAAGACGCTTGATTGCCATTGTTGCAAGGATGGCACAACCAGTTATTAGGTTTAGGGGCAGTTACTTTTTCACGTAGGGTCAGGCAGTTTTGGAGCTTTTTTTCACTTAATAAATGTGAAATCATAATTCAAAAACTTTGTGTTTTCTTTGTGCAATATTAAAGTTGAAAAAAAACCTGTTAACTTCTGACCCACTGGGAATGGGATGAAAGAAATGAAAGCAGAAATCAATCTCTTTATACAATTATTCTGACATTACACATTCTTAAAATATTTTTATGTAAGGAATTGTGAAAAATTGAGTTTAAATCTGTTTGGCTAAAGTATATGTAAACTTCAACGCTAACTATTGTACTAGTTCTGACCCCATGGGAGCTTCCAGAGAACACAGTATTTTATGAAAATATAGTAGTAGTACACTATATTATACTCTCTATACTTTGAGTCTAAAGAGCCAGATGTGAACCTTTTTTTTAAACCTTAAAAACTTTTCAACATTTCTTGATGTTTGTCATTCAAATAGTTATCATTCTTTTCAGTTGCACAACGAGGATGACCCCTCTGAAACATGCCTTGCGGAAGAGCCTTCCACTTCCTCCCAGGCTGCTGCAGCTAGCAACCCTGTTGTGATGGCACCAGATGGCGAGGTTCCACCCCCCTCTTATGCCAGTTTGGCATTAGGAGCTACAGCCACTCCAGGTATGCTCTCAAAACTATTTACAGCATTTAGCTTACATTTGTCACATTTATACACCTGAGCAGTTGAGGGTTAAGAACTTCAGACACATTATACAGACTCTCTCAAATACAAATGAATTTTATGAACATTATTAAATTTAGTTGATTGTTTGAGTAATTTATTTTTTGATAAATTCAGGTAACCAGTCAGATAACTAAAGCTAATAACTATTGTATGGTTTGTGAGGGTGCAGGGCTCATGGCTGGCAGGCTATGCTGGGGGGATTCTGAGGAGTGTATTCAGGTCCACAGCTGAGGGAATGTTGATGGCGGCAGGAGCTTTTTCCTGGAATCTCAGAAATAAACAGCAGCATAAGTAGTGTTCCAGGATCTATGTGCCTGTCTCTGTGCATACCTTCTTATCATATCTGTGCATATCATCTCCTGCCAGCCTTGGCAGGGGCACGAAAGCCAATAAAGAGACATGTGCCTGGCGGTGCTGAATTGGTGCTATTCATTCAGCACCACTGTGGCTTGCTTGTTGTGGTTGGATCAGCTGCTTGTGATGGGGTGGGGTCGCTCATTGACACACTGCTCAGTTATTATATATATTCTTAATCCACCAAGTTCAAAAATTCTGTGTTTTTTTTTATTAAATAAACAGTTCACAGGATACCTACTATGAAGTTTGGTGCTGAGTGTAAGGTTTTGTCCCTTTGTATCTTTAAATGCTTCTTTCATGGCATTAAACATTAATTTTAGCCTTCTATGCTAAGATATTTACCATACATGGCTACTGAGTGACAAAACCACATTGCTGATGTAGATAGACATACTATCAGCGCTGCTCTCAAGGCCTTACAGAAAGTTTAGATGTGTTTTACATGGTCGTAGTACATTATACATTATAAATTTCACTTTCTTATTATCTAGAACCAATAACTAAAGGTGACTACAATGCAAGCATAAACCCTCAGCATATTTAACCATTTTTTTTTTTTAAATTAAAGTTACATTAAACGTTACTTTTTTTTTTTTTTTCTATACTTTATTGCTATCCTCTTTAATCCTTTTAGGCCAAGACATTTTTTTTTTTTTTTTCACTTTCAAAAAAAAAAAAAAAGAGTGTAGGTTTTGACCATTTCAGGGTTGTTGTGGTTCTTGTCTAATGTTGGTGAAGGGAAACAAACATTTAATGATTTTATTTCACATTATTATTTGTCCAATTTTTTTTTTTATTATCAGGAAGTGAGGATTCCCTGTGTAACTAATTTAGAGGAGGTGAGATGTATGGAAGGGAATGGACAGTCTAGGTGTTGTCAATTAATATCAGAGAGTGCTTCTGTGCAAATTATTTCCTCTTCTTTGGTCCATAGGCCAACCTCATTTATTTAATTTAATTATTATTTTTTATTTTTTTGGCAGAGGGGAGTTTGGGAATGTTTTAAAGTTGTTTTTGACAGTTTGGTGAAGGCGCACATTTGGTGTTAACATTGAGTTAGGGAGTGAGTAATAATTACTTATTCTAAGCATGTAAACACAACGATTTCATGTTGACTGTTGCAGACTTTTGAATTCATGAAACATGAGGCTCAAGAATAGTGAAATTCTCCCCCTATTCCTTGAGTGTATTGTGTGAGCGGGGAGTTTTTTAATGTTCGGTGGAATATAAAAGACTCTTTACAGTTTTCTGTGGAACACTGTGACCTACTTCAGGTCTTGAAAAAGTGTGTGTGTGGGTGTGTATGTGTGTGTGTGTGTGTGTGTGTGTGTGCATCAACAGAGCATGTGTTTCAAGGGGATTTTCCCATTCCACCCCCCTACAGCGTGGCCACATCACTCCCCACCTATGATGAGGTTGAGAAAGCCAAAGCAGCTGAACTTGCAGCGTCAACTGGGGACAGCATATCTCGAGTGAGACACAACTAGTCTAACACGCAGACAGACAGACAGACAGATAGATAGACAGACAGACACTCGCACTTAAAACACATTTAACCCAACTCTCTCTGTCTTCTTCCCATCTTTCTTTTACTGTTTTTATCTCTCTCAGGATGAGGATTTTCCTCCACGAGATGATTTCAGTGATGTTGATCAACTGCGTGTTGGAAATGATGGCATCTTTATGCTGGCCTTTTTCAGTAAGTTTGTGTGTCTCGGCGTGTACATGTTTATCTGCTTACTCATGGGGTGGATTTGTGGGTGTATGCATGTGCTGTATTTTTTGCTCACTTTGTTTGTGTGTGTGTACAGTGGCCTTCCTGTTTAACTGGATTGGCTTCTGCTTGTCCTTCTGTCTCACTAACACCATTGCCGGACGTTATGGAGCAATTTGTGGATTTGGCCTGTCACTCATCAAGTGGATCCTCATCGTGAGGGTAAAACACACACACACACACACACACACACATGATCAAATACAAACAGGAAAAGATTTTAACATTTTGAAAAAATATTTTACCCCATATGTTTGTGAGTTTGCTAAGAAACGCGCACCATGTTTATATTGACATGAAGTGCGTGTTACAGAAAAAATCTGTAGTCTTTACAAGTCACTACATCTCTCACCAATGAGAAAGTGAGAAGTGAAAAAAATTATTAATAAAGAGCCATGTAAGGCCTATTCTACACTAAATTGAACTTTTTGTTCCTTTATAGTGTGTGTTAGATTTGTACATATATACATGGATCAGCCATAACATTATGACCAGTGGCAGATGGAGTGAATAACATTATTACCAGCAAACTGGTGACAGGATCATGGGCACCCAAGGCTCACCTGTACCCGCAGTTTCCAAAGGCCAGCCCATCTGGTCTGAACACAAGGAAAAGCCAATTCTGTCAGTGCCCTAGAGGCCCTAGAACACCCAGTGCATCACAGTCCACCCTGCATGAGCCCCACATGGCTACCGACCCAGACTCCCTAGGTCCCAATCCGATCGAGCACCCATGGGAAGTTCAATCCATGGAGGCCCCACCCCGCAACCCACAGCACCAAAAGAATCCCCTGCAAACATCCTGGTCCTAGACACCACAGCACACTCTCAGAGGTCTTGTGGAGCCATGCCCTGAAGGGTCAGAGCCACTCCAATGTCATAAGGGGAGCAGTCACAATACTCTGCATAATTTTGTATGTTGTAATATTATGGCTGATTGGTGTATATACAGTGCATCCGGAAAGTATTCCCAGCGCATCACCTTTTCCACATTTTATGTTACAGCCTTATTCCAAAATGTATTAAACACCCCATAATGACAACGTGAAAAGTTTACTTGAGGTTGTTTCTAATTTATAAAAAAAAAAAAAAAACAACTGAGAAATCACATGTACAGTACACAAGTATTCACAGCCTTTGCTCAATACTGTCGATGCACCTTTGGCAGCAGTTACAGCCTCAAGTCTTTTTGAATATGATGCCACAAGCTTCGCATACCTATCCTTGGCCAGTTTCGCCCATTCCTCTTTGCAGCACCTCTCAAGCTCCATCAGGTTGGATGGGAAGCATCCCATTTTAAGCCATTTTAAGATCTCTCCAGAGATGTTCAATCGGATTCAAGTCTGGACTCTGGCTGGGCCACTCAAGGACATTCACAGAGTTGTCCTGAACCACTCCTTTAATGTCTTGGATGTGTGCTTAGGGTCGTTGTCCTGCTGAAAGATGAACTGTCGCCCCAGTCTGAGGTCAAGAGCGCTCTGGAGCAGGT
>JAQMYJ010000010.1:17194909-17217051 GCA_030014305.1 Clarias laeviceps | reverse complement strand
ACACACACACACACACACACACACAGTATATATATTTATATACACATAGAGAGAGAGAGAGAGAGAGAGAGAGAGAGATAGAGAGGGGGACATGGTATACACACACACACACACACTGTATATATAAAATATTATACTTTTGTGCTTGCAAATGTGTCCAATTCACAGCCAGATTTACAAAGGTAAAAAGAAAATGCTGATTGATGAATTAAAATCATCTATAAATTATAAGGCACATGCACAGGACAACTGATTTGCATTTGGTCAGATTTAAGTAAAAATATAAGTTTAACTATGTCAATTAAAAAAATATATTTTAAAGCAGATGAAAGCACAATATCTGGAACCATGCTAGAATAGGTAAATCAGAATTTATGAAAAAAATAAAAAATAAAAAGAAATGGTTTGGCATAAAAATAGAGGAAAATTAAGGCTTTTTAAAATTATTGTTCAAAGCAAAGTGTCCTGGTGACTTTTGACCAGAGATCCCTGACTTCCTCCTCAGTGCCAAGTAAGAGTTGGCATATGACACATCAGGTTTTCATACATTCTTAACTGAATTACCCTTGCACTCTTTACTTTTTTTGTGAACAGCAAAAAACAAAAACACCTAAGGCCATTGCTTAAACTGAAATGAAGAACTGTCGAATGCATTATTAAAACTTTTACGTAAACTCAGTCATTAATGATCGTTTCTGACCACATTAATGAACAGCTTTTGTTTAAATTCCATTGTAACTGTGTACATTACGTGAATCATGTCTATGTTTAAAACTGAATATTGATTACTACATGCACAATGTGACAAGAGATTCACAGGATTGGGACTAAACAGCTGTGTCTACAAGAAAACCACTTGTTTGTGAGACCAATCAGGGAAAAAAAGGCTTCAGTTTGCTTGGAAGCCTAAAGATTGGACTTTGGAGCAATGGAAAAAGGTCAGTCCAGAATGACCCTATTCCAGGGCAATGAGTGTGTCAGGGTAAAAAAAAGGAAGTGCATGAACGATGCACCCATTATGCACAGAGGCCACTGTACAAGCCTCTGGAGGCAGTGTTATGATGTGGTGTTGCTTCATTTGGTGAGGTCTAGGATCAGCAACATTATGGGGCAATAAAATGAAGGTAGAGATTTGGAGGTAGAGATTTGGAGTTTTTAGTAAAATAAAAAAAATAAAAAAATTTTTTAACTCAACTACCAATGGGACAGCAACTAAAAATGAAAGCCGACATGCATGTGTAATACAGGCATCTGCATCTACTATCTAGTTACATTTCACTGGTTGTTAAGCAGTGACATATGATGTACAACACACACACACACACACACAGATAACGTTTATGATTCTTCCAAAAGAGACATGTGTCGCCTGCCCACTGAACATGCAGGAAATAGCTAGTACACATCTGTGCTTCACAGATAGGCAACAGAAAAATAACAGCCTTGTCTCAGCTGGTTTCCTCAAATATTTTCCCCACGCAACACCACTGGACTTTACACAGGATTTTTAAAACAATGCCATTAAACATGCACACCATAATCAAAGCAGGCTAAAGAGTGTGCAACTTTTTGTTGGCCAGGAAACATAAAATCCCCAATACACTGACACTCATGCAGTCCATAATTGGAATCCTTGTCTTTCCTGTTAAGGTAAATAATTGAATACTGGCAGAATGACGTCCCATGTGAAAGAAGAAGTCAGAGTTGTAAAAATCTACACCTACATGGACTTTGGGTACACAGGACTGGTGTGTATATCTTAAAGGAGAAGTTGATCAAGATTTGAAATTTTAGTGCCTGGGTGAATTGAGAAAAGACTTATTTTCAAAGCCTGATCCGACACCTAGTCCCCTGTTGCCTTACTACTGAAAGCCTACTTTAGTTTAAAATAGATTGGGTGTTGCATGCATGCACATAATGGTTTATATGAATGTAGAACTCTTTATGCGCTGTAACATACATGTGTCTTGTCCTTTCAGAACGTGGTTCTCGCAGAGGTATGTCGTCAGGTCTTCCTCCTGGTTGCCTTTATACCAGTCTTCAATAACATCTTCATACTGCTCAACCATCACATCACACTAAAGAAAGGACGAAAACAGTCCAACAAAAAAAAAACAGAGTCCTATTAGAGCACTACATAATGGAATAATCATGACATACAGCTACACATGCTCATTTATTCAATTAATGCTCGTATCAAACACCAGAATAGGGAAAAACATGATCTGTGAGTTTAACCATGCCATGGTTGTTGACAACAGTCTCTAGAGTTTACCCAAATGCTGGACAAAAAATCCCTGTGTGCAGAGGGATTTTCAGACTCACCAAAACTCACCAGTTGAAGACAGTAAAAAGAACTGGTGTTTTTTTTTTTGTTTTTTTTTAGCTGTTCACTTTGGTTGAGTCCCTGCCCACAATATTCTCAAATTGTTGTTCTTGGGCGATAGGAGAGCAAAACATTGCATCCATTTGGATTAGCAGTTTGAAATACTCAAATCAGGCCGTGTGGTACCAGTAACTATGCCACAGTTAATCTCAGAGAGATCACATTTCATCCAAACTGTTGTTTGATGTGAACATTACCTGAAACTCTTGACCTTTATCTGCATGGTCTTGTGCTACGGCCCGAGGATTGACTCGTTTGATTACTGATTTTAATGTGCTTGTGTACAAGCTTGCTCCTATTACAATGGACAATGAGTGCATACCTTTGTTTTACACATACCTGTTTCTTGAGGTCAGATACTTCAGCACTTGTCTCGTTCCACAGCTCATAAGGAATGTCCATGACCACCTTCACTCCTTTGTGGACTAGGTTATGCAAGGTGGAAAACGTCTCAGACATTCCCTACACATGAAGTAAGAGAGAATCAAACTGTAGTAAATGTTAAAATGTATGTTATTAATCACACCCCACTAGACTTTCTATATTATACTGATTTTAAAATGTAATATTAGCTATCCATGTAAAGAAGGCACATTTGTACAAATGAAGCCCACTTTAGTAACTAGAAAGGTGAGAATTTACTAATATATGTTTTACTTCCAGACGACATGTTAAATACCCTTTTAAATGAGGAAATGGAATAAATGTGATTTATACCAGCATGACATTTAGTGTCGCAGGTGTTACAGATGTTCCTGTAACACGATCAACAACAGTAGGCAATTTTTTGATACTAATAAAAAAAATCTAAAATATACAAACTTTTGTACCACATCTGCCCATTGGCTGTTTTCATAAGATTGTTTTGTTAATTTTCCTTATGGATGAATTATTGTTGATTGATATTTTCTTTATAGATTCATATTCAAATATATTTTGCTTTTCTTCCTGCTGAAAACCCAGCAGGGATACAAAAGTCTGCTCTCTACTGAGTAAAGGGGTAAAGTTATGCTCCATAGAAAAATTCAAGATTTTCCATTTTTTTCCTCTTCAAATTCTGCATGAATTAACTTTAATTAATTTTAAATAGTTGTTAACTCTGAGTTATGGTTTCAGCCCCAGCTCTGCTAGGTTGCTACTGTTGGGCCCTTAAGCAAGGCCCTTAACCCTGTCTGCTCCAGGGGAGCCTATACTGAGCGACCCTGTGCTCTGACCCCAGCCTACTAACAAAAGCTGGTATATGTGAAGAATAAAGAGTTTCACTGTGCAGTGATGTACATGTCATGAACAAAGGCTAAACTTAGCTTGTGATTTCTTTTTATACAATGCAACTTCACCAAGTGTTTAAGTGATACCATTCATGCTTTTCACCAACCATTTCTCCCACAAAGGTTCAGCATTATCCTTTCAGGTTTAAGTAGTGGGTTAGAGAGGTTTGAACTTAATTCCGGTAATGAATAATTTCCTTAATTGCTTTCTTTGTAAATCACTAATGTTTTTGCTATGTATACAGTACACTAACTGGCAAAAAAAATATTGATTGTGTATACCCTTGTTGTGTATCTAGCTTTCCTGCATGTTCACTGTCTCTCTGTCTCGCCCTCCATGTCCCTTACCAGCACACTTTTTTCATTGAGAAAAGTTGATCACTCAGTGTTTACTGAGCACAACAGCGAATTCGTGTTTCTCAAAAGTTACAAATTCTGTACAATATCTGTACACAAATTACTGCACATGCAAAAATGGATTTCTTCACTCACGGCTAAACCGCATGTTTCCACAGAGGTGTGAGAAAAGACTGGAATAAAAATCGGTGAAAAACTGTAAGCCCTGTATCTCTCACCTTTGCAAAGCGGTTGCTGCCATCCCTCTCTTTGTGTAAATTGTACTGCAGGATTCCTGAACATACACTTTCCATTACCTCTATGAACCGGATGTCCCTGAAAGACACACACACACACACACACACACACACACACACAGAAAGACTTTTATAATCCTTCATTTTACACTCACTCACTCATCACCACTTTATCCTGTATACAGGGTTACGGGGAGACTGGAGCAGGAGGTGAAGTACACCCTGGAGGGGGGGGGGGGAGTTAACCCATCACACATAGACCAGATGCAGGAATCGAACCTGAAAGTGCAAGGCGACGGTGCTATCCTCTACACCTCTGTGCCACCCCTATATTATACTGCATATAATACAATAATACCAGGGTGACTCTTTATATAAATACATAAATAAATGAGCATTTACATAAATATGTTTGAAATATAAACATTGAGTATTAAAAAGCATTAAAAAAGCATAGTTGAGGTTAGTTTACTGATTAAGGTCTGGTATAAAATAAGAAAGGATGGAGAAAAAGGAAAGAGTGAGAGAGACTGTGTGTGTGTGTCTTCCACAGTTTATTAAGAGAACAGCTGTTGCTAGTGAATCCCTGGTGAAATCATGGTAAGGACACTTTACACTTACGACTTGACATATTTGATCGGAGGCGCGCCTTTATCGTCCAGGAATCTGTAGTTGGTCTCGATCACTTCTTTGGTTTTCCCCGTCTCTTCTAATTTGGATTTCATCTCAATACTCAAAAACTTACACACTGTAAAATAAAAATGAACAAAGTCAACAGATGTAGTTACAGATCAGCTTTAAATAACTCGTGTGTTCAGTTAAAGGGGAAGCAGGTTGTGTGTGTGTGTGTGTGTGTGTGTGCAGCCTGATCTCACTTCTCCTTTTGTACACTGTTCTGTTCAGCGCTCTCAGTCTCCTCTCAGTATCTTTTTATTCAAGTTAACACAGAGAAGAAACAGTAGAAAGGCTTTAATAAAACGGCGACTCTGACCTGATCAAACATACCTTCACATTTATTCGGTAACTGCACCCAGTCATCGTCGTCACTTTTACGAGCCGCTTGTGTGTCCACGAAAACTAACGCTATAAAAAGAAACACGATCATTTCCAGCACGGTGTTATTACGGCGTGTTAATATACATTCATTTGCTTAAAATGCAAACAGGATCAATAACGTTGCTGTCATCGGCTCCTATAGAGACCCTGTTTCTGCAGCATTCACTTCCGCTCTAGCTCCGTCCAAACGCGGACCAGCCACACAATCCGACCAATCAAAACAGGCGAAGTGGCAACGCACAGCCAATAGGAAATTGCTTCAGAACTAAGCCCCGCCCCCTTAGACATCTATTATATATCGAAGTCTATTCCTTTAAATCTCGCGAGAATCTGTGAGAGCAGGGCAGCATCCCCAACAGACATGGATACAAGTCATTTATTTTAACTAGACTAAGAGTTTGTTGAAATAGTTAAAATGTTAAAGCTAAAAATAATCTGATCATTTTAAATCTAATCAGTGATATTATTATTGTTATTTTAGGTTGAAGCCCACGTACATGTCTGTCTTTCTGTACAGCAGAACTCTCTGTCTAACTTATTAATACAAAGAAATCACATTCTGTAAGGTTGAGTATTTTACACTTTGTTTACTCTGAGATAATCTGAGACTGAATCACAGATGAAAAATCGAAACAGTAGATCAGATAAAGATGAAGTCTTGTCTTAAAACGACTCATCGCATTAGAATTCACTTATACTACTTCTGCACTGTTATTTCAGCGGTAAAAATATGAACTAATACTAACAAAAATATTCAGTTTAGCTTTTCTAATTAATCTATATTGGTGCAGGTGTTTTTGAGCAAGTATCTTATTAGTAGATTATTTTAAAATAGATTTTAAATTCTGCATATAACTGTTCATAACATTTATGACGCAGGTTTCACTTCAGGCAGATAGCAAAGTGCTGCAAAAGTTTCATTAAATTCTCTCCAGTGGTCGATTTAAGACGCGCCAACAGTTTGATGCATGCGCAGTACGGTGTAAAAACTTGCAGTTTATAATCTGGCTCATAACTTCACTTCTATTCAACATTTTGATTTCATTTATTGTGTAGGTTTAACTTCAGGTAAATACCTAAGGACTGGCAAAGTCTCGTTCAATTCTGTCCAGCCAGTTTTGTGTGATGCTGTGAAAAGTTTGACCATACAGACATATGGTCAGACAGACAGAAATGTAACATAAAAATATAATTGAAAAGTGAGTTCTGACCAATGTACAGACAAGAAAACCTTACTTTTATTTATATAAATAGGCTTTATTGTAAAGTGCCTAAAAAATATCTACGCAAAAACAGATTATACCATGTTTGTGCGTGGAGTTTGCATGTTCTCCCTGTGCTTGGTGAGTTTCCTCCGTGAACACAGGTTTCTTCTCACAGGCATGGGAATGAACTTGTGTTCTCCTCCTAGGGAATTTATACAATGTCAGCCGTGACGATGCCCTAAACTTTTTTTAAGAAAAGTGGTTAATAACTTTCTGTGTAAAATTATATTGAGTCACATTATATTCATTCGCAGGACCTTCTTGTTTTCCTAAGAATTATGCTTTTTTTCCAGCATCTGCGGCCTATTCTACACACGTACACATCACAAATGTTAACACTCACATACACACACACACGCAGACACACACACATACACACCCACACACCCAGACACACACACGTAAACACACACATACACATGCAAACACACACACACCAGCTTTTTGGAGGTCTTAACGTAAAACTCCCCCTATTCAACGCACACATAACAAATGTTTAACACTCACACACTCGAATCTCTCACTCACACACACGCACGCATGCACACACACACACACACACACACACACACACACACACACACACACACACACACACACACAGACTTGACATGACAAATATTTAGGGCCCAAGATGACATCAGCCCTATTACGTCATATTCTGAGAAATGTGCAAGTTGTGTGTGAAGTTGTGTGGTGCACCCGGACTGCAAAGGCTTTTTGCAGGTCTTAACACACTCAAATAACACACAGGTTGTGTGGTGCACCCAGAGGCGATGGCGCAATGTGCTTGGGACCGCTCATTGTTGCTTGCAACTATATTTTAAACTTTTATTTTAAAAAATGCTCAAAAAATATACTCAAAACAGTCTTGTAACAATGTACAGAAAGCCTACATTAGAATACAAATTTTAATATACGGTAGTCTCAGTATATTTTCAGTTAAATTTTAATGTGCTTGTTCATGCTTATATTTAGTGCACCACGCTCTCTCTCTCTCACAATTTCAAGCTCATTTTTGCACCCTGAAACTCTTGTGTGCACTCAATATCATAAAGCTACACATGCTCGAACTGCGTTAGAACTCTGCCACTATTCCAGCCAAGAGACTAGATTAGGGGCAACATCAGCCAATCGCTCCGCTATTCTCTGCTAATGTATGGGTCAGGTATCAGACCCTGCTTTTACCTGTCCGGTCAAACCATTTTCTCCAAAATACGATGAGTGTGTTTGGTGCACACAGTGTAGCACTGCTTAATACACATTACTTTAGCAATGATTGCAGTGCAAATAATATAAATGCTAATTGCCTACAAAGAAGAAGTCACAGTAACTGCTAAATTAATTGCTTTAAATAAGAACATGCTTAAAGTTTTACAGGATACAATTTTTATGAGAGTAAAAACTCCCATTATTTCTCGATATAATCATCTGCTACACTAATGCATGTATCCCAGGTTTCACTAGTGCTTGGATACCATCAAGATCAAACGTTTTGATGTCAAAAGTCTGGCCTCCCAGGAACTCCTTTAATGACCCAAACATGTGAAAACTGGGAATGTGGCAATAATTTCCAGACGAGTTCCTGTAGTGTGCAACACTATTCACTAAAATAATTTGTGGAAGTTTGGACACACTTTTTAATGAATTTGTTTATTTATTTTATTTTTTTATTGTACAGTAGAACAACACTCAAAGCATCCAAAATATTTAATAATCCCCCCCAAACAGATGTTTAGAAATGTTGAGATGTGTCTGCTACCTGAGCTCTGTGAAGCATTTTGTAGGCTCTAAATGGAGGTTCTGTTAATTTGTGATTTCTGGGACAAGTAATTTCTGGCGTGATCCTCAAGAGAACCAGTGTAACCACAACACTTGATGATTTTTGCAACTGCATTTAAATATAAATGTCAGTCATTACAGAAACTTGAAAAAAAATACATATCTTGAAAAAAATTATTGACTCTCGCTCTTTATTAATTACATAAGTTCATATGTTATTTCATAGCTTTGAAATTTTAATACTGTTGTACTGTGTTGTATTGTGTTTGCCTTCCTACCACTAGAGGTCATTCATCACACTTTTGTAGGAAAAGGCCCAAAGCAATATGCTTTGTCACAGAAATGTTAGCAGCTGTGTCAGGATGACTGATGGAAAAAAGAATTGTGTGAACAAGGATAAACTGAAAGTGAGGTGATCAGCTCACATTAATAAAATCATTTAGTCCAGTACTTTTAATTAATTAGTGACACAGAATATTGATATTGTATCTGTACCTGCACCAGCTATATGACTTAAAAAATAGTGATATTAATAATTAATAGTGATAATACTGATATGCTATCTGTAAATATTAAATACCTGTACAGTACAGTAGGTTTTGCATATTTATTTAATTACATGTTTTGAATCTGTTTATCATCAGTCTTAGATTATGATGGTCAACCGAACAAGTGACCGTATATGAGACCATAGGAACCAAAATGTATTCAAATGTGCATATTAATATACAATTTCTTTAATATAAAGAACACACAATTATATTAAAAGGATAAGTATTTAATTACATTTCCATTGCAATGTCATACCAAAATTCCAGCACTCCCCATGTAGAAAACCTTTTTTATTCTTGCCCCTTAAAGTGCAGTATTTTTTTCATCACACACTTATATGTGGTTAGAACACATGTAAATAACTCATGAATGTGTATGTTTGATACCCTGGTGTGACGTGGTATAACATTTAGAATGGACCTCTGCTCACTGTGACGCTGTATTCAATAAACATGTACAACCTTTTTCTGTCACTTCCTTAAGTTATTTTTTTGGTAAATTAGCATTAATCGTACTGATTGGGAAGTCAGATAAACAAGTGGATTACGGTTTGTTTGTGGTTTTAACAGTTGCTAAAGCCACATGGGTAGTCCAGTACACAAGGTTCTTCCAGTCATGCCAGATCTCTGTTCGCTTCCCTTAAACATTGGTCAAAAGTGGGTGGTGGTTTTAACATAGGTGTCTGTCATACTGAGCTCGTGATTACTGTCTTAAGAGAGGTGATGTTTTTGGTTGTTACTGACACAACTGATGTTGACATATCTTATTGCTTGGAAAGTACTGTGTACTACAGTAATATGGCACTATAAATCACTGAACAAACTTCCATATAAATTCCCCTCACAAGACATCATTGATTTGGCCTCTAGTGTGAACAGTGGGGAATAACACAGAGGCACTATTAGTTTCAGTTCTTCTCTCTCTCTTTTTCACACACATACACACACACACATGCAAATGCACACGTTCTCTGGATAATATGCTTTATGATCTCAGCAATGCTAACATACAGTATTTGTCCTTAGTTTTCCATGTTGTTGCATTGTTATAAAATTACAGTAAAGTATTATGTACAGTACGTATTATCTGTCTGGTACTGTATGAAACCAACTGGCAGTAGCACTATATGCTAATTATCAAGACCTCATGGAGCTATGTTTTAGAAATGCTTAGCAGAACTGATCTATCAAATACATACATTTTTATATTTTCAGCACTTTATTGCACATTTTTTTTCTTCGAATTCAAATATTCCTCTCCATGTGTAGCTCCCTGGTAAACTAGTAGCTGGTAGCTCCATGTTACCAGTGGCAGCCCGGGTAGAATTGTCATCTAGCAGCTCCACGAGTCCGGATTCAATTAATTTGGTTTACAATCTGTGTGTAAATGTGTGCATGTTGTCCTTGTGGGTTTCCCAGGCTTCCAAGTTAAATTTCCTATACATGGAACATGCAGACAACATTTCCTTGTTTTGTATGGTAATGCTGTCAGCTACATTGTAACAAATCTTCCTGGTATCTTCCTGGTAAGTCACCCAGGTATATGTAAAGGTAATGTGATGACACACACAGAGTGAGAGAGAGAGAGACAGGCAGATACAGGCATGTGTGACTGGGATTTTCCTTACAGCTGGGAAGTATCCCTGAGTCACTGCTTTCACTTTGGTTCTTATATAATTCTCAGAGCGTTCGGGTGACATTAGTTTTAACGCGCTTGAAAGAAGAGACACGATGCTGGATTACTTAGTTGTCTTAAACCTGCTTACATTAGGTATTTATACTTTTATAGACCTACATGTTTTCGTATATCAACGAATTGCTTACATTGTATCTGGAACATTATTATCATTTATTATTATTATTATTATTATTATTATCATTTATTATTATTATCATTTATTATTATTATTATTATTATCATTATCATTATTATTATCATTTATTATTATTATTGTTATTATTATTATTATTATGTAAAATAAGCAAATACGTTTTTTTTTAACAATCATGGTGATGATCCTGTACTTCACAGTTTGCTCTGCGGGGATAATGAGTGACAGACACGTGAACGCGTCGCTCGGGGGGGACGCGACGTTTACGTGTGAACTTCCCGACGCTGACGGAGTGAAGCAGGTCATATGGCAGAGAAGAGAAGGCGAAACGCTGCGAAACATGGTGTCGTTCACCGACCGCTCGAAACCCCACGTGGACGACGCGTTCGCGGGCAAAGTTAACGTCACCGTGGCGTCAATACAACGGACAGTTATCGTGATCAAGAACGTGACTTTCGCGGATGAAGCCTGCTACGTCTGCACATTCAGTGTGTACCCGTCCGGAACCGAGAGGGAGACAGCATGTCTCACTGTCCAAGGTAAAGTGGATTATCTTAATACTATGGATAAATTTGTAGAGGGTAAGGTTAAGGTTACTCACTAGATTATTCTTAGAGGAGTCAGCAAAAAAAAACAAAAAACCATGGACGCAGTATACTGGCACTCTGACCCCAGCCTAATTACAAGAAACTGGGATATGAAAAGAATAAAGAATTTCACTGTCCAGTGATGTATATATGACGAATAAATGCTGGACTTAACTTATATAAACAGTATATATAGAGGGACCCACAAACTCTGATTTAATTATGTGTAGTGTCATGTTTCCTCTAAACATGTTTGCTCCATCATTAATGCTATCATGTAACTGTCAGAAGAGAGACATATGTTTTTCATGTTGAAGTGTGTATAAATTTTTTGGACCCCTATAAAATCTATGGTGTAAATACTCAATGCAATAATAATAATATTAATAATAATAAAATTATTTGTCCTCAAATATAAATAAACAAGAACTTGAAGAACCTTTACACATAATAAAACTGTTGTCTGATCATCGTAATATAGCTTAATAAATATTATAATAATATATGGATATATGATGGTATATACAGATCAAATATAAAGGGGAACACTGCTTCTTCAGTTAAATATATTATTTGACTGTAGATGGAGCTCATCAGGTCTTACAAATCAGAAAATCTATAGTAGTAGCAATGTAACTTTAAATTGCTGTAACAATAATGTAAGATATTTTACTTTTGCTTTATGTATCAATAATTCATTGCTCTTCAGAAATCATAACATATGTCACTAAATAATTCATTGTTATTGCTGTGAAGGAAAACTGAATAGAAATACTGTTCTAGAAGTTCTTTTTCCTTGATTAAAGATCTCTTGCCATTATAACCACATTTTTTTAAATGAAAACAAACAAAAAACAGAACAGAACATCTGTTAATAACCTTATTATCTGTGTGCAGGGTTATCAAAAATAACATCACAGGTTCTAAGTAAACCTAAGGAGGAGGACACTGTTGTCTCTTGCTCAGCCACTGGGAAACCTACCCCAGTGATCAGTTGGTGGTCTGAAGAGAATGAACTGAGCAATTACTCATCAAACACAGATACAGAACAGAATGGGGACGGCACAGTCACAACTACAAGCAATCTTACAATTCCACAGTCACAATTCAGTGAAAAAGTGAAATGTGTGGCTAAAAGTGGCAGTATAGAATGGAGTGAAGACATTTCTGTGAAGAAACAGGTGGATGAAGGTAAGGGCAAAACATTTCAAATGTGTGCATGAGCATTTTTTGCTAACAAAAGAATCTGTGTACATTGGTTTCCATCCTTTGAGAATCCCTTCAGTTTAAATCACTTGAATTTTTTGTCATTTTTCAGAGACTCCAACTGCATCCAGATATTATGTCTGTTCTGGTATCGTCGTAATCATCTGTGTTGTTCTTGCCAGTTGTATTGGTTTTCTTTTTCATCAGAGGAGGAAAAGTAAGTAGCATTATGTTTGTTTCTCACCGAAAAGTTAGTAATTATTATCTGTAGTAATTATGGTCATTGAAAGCTAAAATAGATTAAATTAGATCTGAATTGAAGCATTAAAAACCTGGAGCAAATCTTCTAAAAAATTCAGTTGATGATCTATAATTCTAAACCGGAACCTAAATTTTTGTTTGCTGGATCGGTCTGATAGCTATACCCAACATATTCTATGTATGTTAAGGTTTGACAAGTTCACAATTAATAAATTATCATTCTTTTTAACAGTTTGCCTATGATCTGCAACAAATCTATTTGCATATGCAGATTGTGTAATCTTGTCCAATTGGCTATTGCTGATGGTTGCATTTTTTAAATGTAAATAAAATAATATTAATTACACATGAAATGTTTACTTTAATGTGAAATGTTATGTAATAAATTGGAGGATATGGTACGAGTCATATAATGTAAAGTGATAGAATGCATCAAAGGAAATCTCTGAAACTGGCAGTAGCTTGTGTGCACGAGGGTGCATGTGTATTTGCTAGGTTGAATGAGGATTGGAAAAAAAATTCTCCCTGAGCTGTAATTTAAACTGAACGTTTTTAGAAAAGCCATTTGTAGCCAAACATGACCTGTTTGTTCACACACTATAATGTATTTTGCCAGGAAAAGTCCTCTAATTACATTTTTTCTTATTTTTTACAGAAAATCAAAAACACCTTATTGAAGATGTTTGATATATATAGACAAGGTATTCTTCAGCATAGTAATGCAGACTGGAACAGATTGTGTACCACTTTGGAGTTTTCCCACATTCCCAAACTTTTTGTCAACCTGTCTGAAACTGAAATTTTTGACAGTTCTAATAGTACCTTTTAGAATTTCCTCTTTAGTAGTTTAGTGCTTTCTTCCCCTGCTGATTCCTGTTAAACTGTGACATACCATAATGAACTGTGATGACCTCCCTGTCTTTCTAGGATCAAATGTGGGAATGTGTGAAAGCCCCTTTAAAAGCACTTTATAAAAAAGAAAGCATTCAATATGCATGTTTGTTTACAGATGGTTATTTCCTTTGTTAAATTATTATTTAAATGTATTTAAGTCTAAATTTATTTAAAGAAATAAAGCTTGTTGTTAATGTTTGTAATATATGTAATCTCTTTTATTAAAGCATGTGTTCAGATGACATTAGATCATAAGTTTTTGCACAAACCTGTCAGTTTAAGTAATGTCACCTGTCATTTCTTTATTGTCATTTTATGTCATTTTAAGTTGTTGGTAATAATTATATATATTTAATTTGCACAAACCTTTGTCAGTTTAAATATGACCTGCCATTTCACTTTATTGTTATTTTATGTCATTTTAAGTTGTTGGTAAGATATTTTTTTATAATAAAACTGATGTGTTAAAATCTTTTGGACCCCAGTGTGTACATGCCAACATCAGAGTCAAAGTGATAGGACTATTCACAGATAAAACAGACAACTAACACCTTCTCAGGCCATCTAAATGGGCTTTTGTAGCAGGCACAACATCAGTGTTTAAGTGATGCCCTCAAACAAAAAGTTGTGTGACTTTCAAAGCCCTCTCAATGCTTCACTCTGTGTATTTACATAACATCTGTGCCACTCATTTTCACATGAAAAATTACAAAAAACAGTTAGAACAATTAGAAAAAACAGTTGTATGTTAGGGAAAGCTTTATTGACGTAAGGCTTAGTGGAATATTTGAATCATTCAATAAATGATTACACTTTGAGGGCGAGTTTATTAAGGAACAGTGTTGTGTGATTTGAAGCACTCCCTCAGCTCTTGAGTTCTCTGATAAAGAAAGTGAAAGCCTCTAACAGATCAGGGTGATAGTCTGTCAATCTCAGGAGAGATGGGAGGCAGGATGATGAGGCTGATTAGGGCAAGGAGGCACAGGATGGGTCTCAGAAGACCGTAAGGTAAGCTTACATTCTCAGAAGCAGCTGGGAAGCACCATGATGCTATCAGGAGGGTTGGGAAGCACCGTGACATTCCCAGAAGGGCAGGGATATGGGGTAACAATTTCAGGAGGGCTGACAGACATTGTGAGAATCTCAGTTGTGCTCGTGCAGGCTGAATATCCAGAGAGTGGGTTGAGCTGCACCATTGGGGTCGCACCTTAGATTCTCATTCAACACAGTCGTCATGCTGCTGTCCTAGTTGACCACCTTGCTCTAGTCAAAATATTGGGTATACCGTCCTGCCTAACCAAAGACATTATGGAGCTTAAGGGGATCTGTACAAGTTTAGGTTTTGCTGTCTTTTACAAAAAGGCACAGCACATGCAGACACGTCTTTAATAAATAAGGTGAGTACATACACTCAACAGAAAACAGGAACTAGGACCTGAAATAACAATATGAATAATGAAACAGTAACTACAGTAAATGATAGCACTAGGAAATAACCACAGTTACATAACAGAAGCTAAACAAACTGAAACCAGGAACAAAAATAGACTAACTGATTAGTAATAAACAAGTCATTAGGCATGTGACCAGTAGGGGAATTATACATTTTTCTAGTTAACTGTATCATTGAGTTTATATGCATGCTTATATGTTTTTGAAGTAAATAAGCTATTTAAACTTAACAGTGTAATCCATTAATGTAATTTCACATATTATAAGATTCAAACTCAATTAATTACTATTATATTACAAAACCTTGTGTGTGTGAGTGTGTGTGTGTGTGTGTGTGTGTGTGCGCGCACGCATGTGTGTATGTAGTGTGAGTGATGTACTAATATATATGGTTTACAAATAAATCCATTTGTATTCACTTTGATAAATGGGGCACATGGTTAGAATACTTTTAGGTGCATAATGAAGAGTTCAAGGTCTTGCAAGGTCCTGGTGTAAATCACCCCAGATCTCAATCAGATAAAGCAAGAAGTCTTTGTGTCAGATACCACTGGACACCTTCAGATGTCTTATGAGCCCATGCCTCAGAAAAGTGCAGCTGTTTTGGAAGCAGACAAAGGGACAGCACCTTACGCATTAAGCAGGTGATCATAATACTTTGACATCAGTCCTTGCTGTTAGGAGTCAAAAAGAGAAGTACTGTGTTAGTCTGATATGTAAATAATAGCACAAGATAAAGAGAGAGGGAGAGAACAACAGCATCTGTGAGTATTGGAATGATTATCATTTCTGTAATATAAATGATAACAGGAATGGACTTCAGATTTTTCTTCCTTGCTTTTAACAAGTAGTAATTTGTCATTGAACTGAGAAATAAGGTATCGCGAAGTCCTTTCTTTCTCCTGAATATATGTTAAATAAATGTCTCCTTAAAAGAAACCTCACCAGACATCAATGTTTACATGTTTTTCTTAGTTACACAACATGTTTTTAAATCCATTAATTCTTAGGTTTAGATTAAGTCGATTAATTTCCTGTGTATGTTCCATTCATATAAACCTATTGTTTGTGGTATAGCAAGAACTATTGTTTTAGTTGTACAGTTCTAAATACATATAAATACAGTTCTGCTCTTAAGTTTATACCCCCCGGGAGAATTTGTTAAATATTACACATTTTGGGAAAAAAATATGACTGATCAAAATTCCAGTGTGTTGAGACCAAACCAATATCAAAGAAATCAACTAAGATAACAGGCATAACTGCCAGAAAAATAATTTGGGACACCAATTCAAAAACATCCGTATTGTGCAACATTGAGATGGATCTCTAATGTTCTGGGGGCATCATTGCATACAGTGCATCCGTAAAGTATTCACAGCGCATCAATTTTTCCACATTTTCAAATAAAATTTTTTCCTCATGATTCTATACACAACACCCCATAATGACAACATGAAAAAAGTTTACTTGAGATTTTTGCAAATTTATTAAAACCTCTTCCTAGAGCTGGCCAGCCATCTAAACTGAGCGATCGGGGGAAAAGGGCCTTAGTCAGGGAGGTGACCAAGAACCCGATGGTCACTCTGTCAGAGCTCCAGAGGTGAGAGACGAGAACCTTCCAGAAGGACAACCATCTCTGCAGCAATCCACCAATCAGGCCTACTGTATATGGTAGAGTGGCCAGAGAGTCTCATCAGACCTGAGAATTTTGTTTCTCATGGGCTGAAAGTCCTTCAGGTGCCTTTTGGCAAACTCCAGGTGGGCTGCCATGTGCCTTTTACTAATGAGTGGCCCCTCTACCAACCAGCAGAAATCTTTCTGTAACCTTCCCCAGATTTGTGCCTCAAGACAATCCTGTCTCGGAGGTCTACAGACAATTCCTTTGACTTCATGCTTGGTTTGTGCTCTGACATGAACTGTCAACTGTGAGACCTTATATAGACAGGTGTGTGCCTTTCCAAATCATGTCCAATCAACTGAATTTACCACAGGTGGACATCTCAAGGATGATGTGGAAAAAGTGATGCGCTGTGAATACTTTCCAGATGCACTGTATTGGAGGACATTGGAATTCAACAGCTGATGTTCCAGTATGGCAGTAAATCAAAGCAAAAGGACAAGCCAACCCTTCAGTGGCTATAAGAGAATATGATGAATATCTGGAAGTAGCCGTCACAATCTCCCAACCTCAAAATCATTGAGACACCAGGGAGATCTCCAAAGTGTATTGCATGCAAGAATTTATAGGGCCTGGAGGCCTTTGAAGAATGGGCAGCTTTACAACCGCGAGAAAATCCACACTTATTACATCACATAGCACAAACTATCACTGATGCACAAGACTGAATACACAGTATTGAATCTATGCATACTTTTGGATGGGGACAATCTCTTTATTATTATTATTTTGATATTATGTATGTTTTGTTTAATGATTATGTTATTTTGTGATGTCTTATAGTGACTTTGAATCCTGTTAAAATAAAACATATTTGTTTTGACAATTTTTTTATCACAAATTCTGCCAAAGTATATCATACCTTATGACCAGAACTGTATATTGAACTCCTTATTATTAACCAGATTTAAGAACTCATCTGCACAAATAAAGGCAGAGTTTGTAATTATACATTATTCACCAAACATCCCAAGTGGGCAACTAATTCACATGGTACTGTCTGACTACTTTTCTCTTCATCCTGCAAAAAAAAAACTATATAAAATGCTTAGCCTTTTTTTTTTTTTTTTGAACGCTGATATTTTTAACCCTGATGTTTGCTGCCCAGTAATCATCTCTTTTTATTTCAAAAGATGGGTGGAAAAGTTTTAGAGCTGATCTTTGTTTAAAAATGTTATAATGTAATTAAGTTTTAAGCTTACCAATATATATATATTTTTTTAACTCAGTTGAATAATCAGTCCTGTGCTAGAAAGCATCTCTCTTGGTTTCTCCTGGTTAACTAAATGTTTTGTCTCTATATTGGTAGATGTTACAGTACTCTGCATGCTTGTAAAAAAAAGAAGCTGAAGTAGCTTTCGTGACCTTGCTCTCAGCAGAAAATGCTGTTTATAATCTTTTGTTGTTTGAGAGGAAGTGACCCGGTGGGTGGTGGAAACACTATCATACTTAAAACAGAGCAGCAATGCCGACCACAAGTTCCACTGTTTTGCTCTTATTCTTTTTTACTATCTCTACATTTCCATTTCTACCTAAAGGCATCGGTGAGTCCTGCTACAACCTTTAGAATATATTTATAATATGGGAAATATGTCAATTGCGATATTCTGTTGTTTCTTGTGTGATTTTGCGCTGAAATGAGACACTATCTTGTTCATGACACCACTACAGTGCGAGTGAGATATTCAAGAGATCCAATACAGAGAACGGAGAGACAGCCATTGACCCTCAAGTGCACAGCAGAATATGAGGAAGAGCCTTGTGGAAACGTCTGGGTCTCATGGTGTCTAACAGTTCCAGCAAAGCAGTGTGAGACACTTACTGATCCTGACAGATATGTGATCCATATTAATGAGACTAAAAGCAATGGGAGAAGGCAACGAGATGCTTTTATTACATTTAACCAGCTGACTCTCAATGACTCTGGCATTTATCAATGTGAAGCTAAATGTCAGCGTTCCCAAACCACAGCTATGGGACATGTCATCAGTGTCACTGTGACAGGTATGAGCTTTGTTATGTCTGAATGTCGGACAGCTACAGGAAACGCTTGTAAACCATTTCAGAATGGCAGCAAACAGTGCAGCTAGAATTAATTTAGCAGAACTTTTAATCATTTTAAATCATTTAATGTTTATATGCAATTTTGCCTGGGATGTTAAAGCCGATTAAAAATAACCTTACAATAGTACTAGGTTAATAAATAATTGTGACAAAAAAGTAACAAGCTGAAATGACACAGCTTCTGTTTCACAGGTGATTCTAATAACGTTCAGGAGATTCCAGATAGGAGTAACAGATGCAGTGTGAATGTACTTCTTCTGACAATTGGTGTCTTCATCCTTTTTTGGATCCACTAAGTGAGCCACTACTTGGTACACAAAATGCAGTAAATAATAAAAAATGTTTAATATTAAAACATACAATGTTTTCTCCTTTTTATCGCATGTGTGTTAGTGCTATTACATTATAATGGAACATTGTCATGTTGCAATAATCTATGTGTGTTGTAATATTACATAAGTGGTGTTTTTACTTTCACATACATACCCCAGTGTAAGAATCTGCAGTTCTGTGTATGTTTGGGCACTTTCACTTTCAGCAAGAAAAAAAATGAGGTTTGAATTTTTCAAAGGCTTTATTTTTAGAACATAATGAAAAATCTTCATAAGGCAGAAAATGTCTTATTCTATCAGCAAGATGGAGGTGACTTTTTATTACCACACTGATTTACTAATGATCTGCTTGAGATGTTATAAGAGATAATACATCTTGATATTTTGACGTTGAAAATCGTGAAACAGTTCATTCTTTTAGTTATTAAAAAGTTTTTTTAAAAGTTAAACTCTCCTATATTCTAGATTTGTTAGATGTAAAGAGAAATGTTTCTAGCTTTTTTGTTGAGTTAATTTCAATGATTATGGCTTATACAGTAGCTCATGGCAATGACAAAATAGTAGCATATTTCTCAAGATTAATCAAAGGAAAAATACAATACAGACGTTCAAGATTATGTTAATTTATACACGCAATACCTAGTCAGGGTAGCACAATTTATTAGCGTAGCATCAATGCAGCATAGCATGATGGCAATGAGCATGGCAGAGGCATTTTTGTAGACTAGGTTGCTTTGATAGCAGCCTTTAGCTCTTATGTTTTGCTGAGTCGCCTCCAGCGAAGGGAATTACGGCGTCGCTGATTGGTTGGTGCGCTGAGGTTGAGATGACGTCTTTCGGGAAAGCCCTTTGGTGAGGCGTTGGTTGCCTGGTTACCAATGGCGGTGCTCTGGAACTTCTTCTGAGGGTTTCTTCATTGCAGGACTTTGGAGTTCTGGCACAAAGTCTCGTTGAGAGTTCCTGAAGAGCGGATGACACCCACAGAGGTGGTGTAGTGCCCACAAGGGCGGAAGCATGAGCTACGAGGAAGTGGTTGAGCTTGCTAGTTACTGTACCTTTGGACGCCCATGACGAATCTCCTTTAAGATTGCTCGGGACCTTGGGTTTTGACCTCACGTTGCGGGTCCGTCACACAGCCGTTTGTCCCAATCAGAGGTGGTTGTGGGTGTAGCCACACCTGCTTGGTTCCTCTTTTTCGTGCATACATTAACCTGTGGTTTGGTCTGTCACGTGGGAGGCCATCTCAGTGGGGTTTTAGTAATTTAGGTAAAGTGTATTAATATGAGTCTGGTTCATATGACTAAAATTTCATGCACATCAATGTTCATTGAATACACTGAACTTTCATTTGATACCAAACATCCCATGTCTTGCATACCCATTCATACCTTTATCTTTAGCAAGGGTTATACAGGTTGATTACACTCCTTAAGTTTATAATAAACATGTTGAACACAACACAGAGATATCACACATTCTATATGAGCACATACATATAATTTTATATTTGCCCTAGTGGGATACTTTAACTGATTAACATTCTACGTGTCCCTAAAGCATTGTATGTTCTCTGTTCTGGGGCCAAAAGGTGAAGAAGGAAACGCAATCCGGGGTTCAGCAATTGCCAGGGGGTATAGTGTAACTGGCTTCTTCCTCATTCAAGGGGGCTGCTTACTGACTTACACCGTTTGAGTGGGGATGTGTAACTGCTTCTCTCATCTGAGTTGGAGACGTAAAACCGTTTCTTTCCTTGTTTGCTGATGACGTGCACTGTCCAACCCCTTGCAGATTTGAACCATTTAGGTCGGGGTTGGTGAAAGCCATCTGGGTTTCCTCTTTTAACCGGGTCACGTCTCCAGATGCTTTACACCACAGAGAGATCACATTGTCAGAGTGGACCAACACCAGCAGATGCCATGGCACCTCAAATCATAGCTGACTGTGGAAACTCCATACTGGACAAGTCTCTATTTTATCAAGGCCAAAGTCAACACATATGTAGGGACTACCAGGCCACCTCAAAGGGAGCCGTGAATCTGTCACCTTCCAGCAAAAACGCACCATGCTGACAATGTGATCTCTCTGTGGTGTAAAGCATCTGGAGACATGACCCGGTTAAAAGAGGAAACCCAGATTAAAGAGGAAACCCAGATTAAAGAGGAAACCCAGATTAAATACCCAAGGTCCCAGACTCTAAAAGAAGAGTCGAGAAAGTGGCACAGAAACCATTTTCTGTGCCACTTTCTCGACTCTTCTTTTAGAGTCTGGGAAATTGGTTTCTGTGCCACTTTCTCGACTCTTCTTTTAGAGTCTGGGAAATTAGTTTCTGTGCCACTTTCTCGACTCTTCTTTTAGAGTCTGGGACCTTGGGTATTTAAAATGAAATGCAATTTTTTCTTTCATCTGAAAAGAGGGCTTTGGAGCACTTATGTAATAACGGTCCAGTTCTTTACCTAACCCAGGTAAGATACTTCTGATGTTGTCTCTTGTTCATGATTGGCTTGATACTATGAATGCAACACATGTAGCCCATTTCCTGAAGACATCTGAGTGTGGTAGCTCTTGTTGCACTGACTCCAGTCTCACTCCACTCACTCTGTGGCTTCCCCTCATTGTGCAGGTTGTCCGTGATGGGCTTCTGGACAATGAATGCAGTCTTCCACATGAATGCAACAAACTAGACTAAGAACACAGTATTTATTCTGTATAAATAGTAATTTACCTAAATTTGAAATTAAATCATTCAAATATTTTGAGACACAGGATTTTTTTCTTTTCATGAACTGTAAGTCGTAATTTTCAATATTAAAACAAAAAGACTTGTAATATTTCACTTTACTTTACTAAAATCTAGAACACTTTACTAAAATCTAGAATATATATATATATATATATATATATATATATATATATTTTTTTTTTTTTTTTTATT
>JAQMYJ010000010.1:17162749-17176265 GCA_030014305.1 Clarias laeviceps | reverse complement strand
ATTTTATCTGTGCTTGGGACAGGAACTTCATCCAGTTGTTGGGAATCGAACCCAGGCCTTTCGCATTGCAGGTGAAACACTTACCAATGAGCCACCAGTGCCCTATTGGTCTGATGATGTCAAACACAAAATCTGTTACTTTAGTATTTACAGATACTTAAGTCATTTCTACAAACTCATAAATACCAAAAGGTTCTAAATACTGGAACTATCAAGGTCTATTCATTTGAACTAATTGTAATTATTTTAGTTAACAGTACTCAATATGTTTAATTACTTTGAGCATTAGGGTTTACAGTGTACTATGTTTAATCAATCATAGATGAGACCAAATTCTTGTAAAGAATCATACTGCAGAAGATGGAAAGAATAGCAAACCTTACTTCACATAAGCTTGCTAATCGTTCTCAGAAATAATACCTTGAAATAACAAATAATAAATCTAGCATAGTTTGTGATAATGTTAGGGCTTTTTTCTATCCTGTCTAACTACTGATACACCTTTCAGTCCAGTAGGTGGCAGTAATGCACTGAAAAGCTAACTGCCAACTGCCAAAACCCAAAAGACTATTACCTTTACAAAGAAATGAACAAAAATGAAGAATATTTCTTACAAAGACTCTTTCTGCTATAATCAACTTAATTATTTTTCCTTCTATATATTTTTTCTCTTCCCATGTCTTGTTCTTGGTAGGTAAGATAAATATTCTTGTATACTGCATATTTCACACCATCAACACAATTTTAATCATCATCTGTAGAAACATGATCAGGAAGTGTGTTTCGCCTCTGTCTGTGGCTGCCCCGAGACTACCACTATTACTACCAATTGCAAACTTTTCATGTTGGTCCCTTCTTCACCTAACACTCTTTACCATAAAAGACAAAAAAGAATTCTTCAAAAAAGAAAAAGAAATTTGGTTAGAAGAGAACACAATTCAACTTTTATACATGAACATGGAAATCTAACATACAGAACTGAAAACATGAAAAACTGTATACTTGCAATACATTATTTAAGTGATAAAAACCTGGCATATAAATTTCAGGGCACGTTTCCAGCAGACACTTTAACATGTATTTCTTCCTCCCTATCAATGTAGGATATAAACTGCATGAATGAATTTCCTGTTGAAAACCTTGGGGAGCTCCTGAAAGCTTTCTGACTGATTGGCTTAGAAAAGGTTTGTATTATACTGTACATAGGAGGCTGTGTATTTGGGCTTATATTCAAATACTGTGCAAATGAACTATAAGGTAAGCTATGCTAAAGTATAAGTAAAGGATCTGTGATACTGTAAGAGAAAGCTGAGTCGATATTAATGTACTGGGTCAATGTCATCCTGTACTGGGTTGTTCACAATAAGATATAGGTACATGTGCTTTTTTTTATATATATATATATAAATAATTGATGGACTGTTATTCTGGGCAGGTTCTTTCCTCTTTTGCCAGCCTCATGGGAACACATTGTATGCTTGCCTGATATTCTGGGTATTGTCAAGTCCTGGCTGGGCTAATTACTGTACAATGCTTGTTATTCGGCCATAACATAGATAATACATCTATGTGTGCGAATGACAATTACATATAACATAAAGCTCATTTTTGTTTATTTCAAAAGTGATCTCCAAGGTGCAGAATATCTGCCTGAGCAATGAGTGCCAGTTACTGTTTCCCTAGCAACACAAATGGCGAATCATCACACGTCTCAAGGTCAAAATGTAATAATGCTACAGCAGCACTTTTAGTTCAACACACACACACAGACACACACACACACACACACGGTTTCTTGACAGAGATTGATCGATGATGAAAGGTCTGGCTGTGATGATAAAGAAGTTATGCATTTTGTCCTGATATGAGTGTGTGAAAGCTTTTGATAAAAAAAAGGTACAAAAATAGCAAGGTCTGTGATGTCATCAAGACTGTTATTTATAGTGCTGGGGATGAATATAATGCACCTGTGTATGAATGTTTGAAACAAATGCACAGTCCATTAAATGATCATCCTATTACAGTAAAAAAAATATTGAAGCAGTTTTAGCATCTTAAGATGAGCATTTAGATGAGTATGTATAGAGGGGGCAATAAATATTTAGACAGTTTTATTTTTGCTATTCTATTAAGTGCTGTGCCTATATTTACTTTAATATTTAATTTTTTTTTCAACTTTGTACATACTGTATGAAAAATACTGAGCATAATCAAATATATGCTAAAAAGATCTTAATAATATAAATATATTTATATATTAATAATAATAACAAATTAACAACTTTTTTTTAAAGGATGTGGGCACTTACAGCTTAGAGTCTATGTTAAAAATAAAGTAATTAGGTGTTTGCAGCATTCAATTACTTTGACTGAATGATTGAGGGCATTATTGCTTTGTTAAACTCCTCCATCCATTTGTCACCCAGATTAAGTTTCTTGACTCATCTCTAATATGAGTAATAATCCTAGTGCATTGCTTGTTTCATGTTTCCTTTAATGATGTGTAATGTCAGTTTACAAAGAAATAGTCCTATACAATGCTTCCACTTCTATTGTTCATGTACTTGAGTAAACATGAATAGCTGAATTCTCTGCATGTTGTAAAGAGCTAAAATTTGTCTGAATGCTTTCAAGTTCATTGCTACATTTCATTGTTTATTATTCTGATAATGAATTTGCAGTTGTATACAGGCAGGCTGTTGTAGTACATGCAGGCCATCCAACATTTTCTACCATTCAGCAAACTCAGCTTTTAGCTGTTCTTCTTACATGCTATATATAGTATGTCCTTGTCAGCGTTAGAGGAAAGCTAAAATGACAAAAAAAAAAAAAAAAAGAAATCATGCATTTCAGCTATTGGCCACATGTACAGTATATATAACAGTATATATATAAGGAGCTGTTCCCATTTGTATAGTGGGACAATAGAAAAACCGTAAGGGAAATAAAGTATAAAGTTGCAAGCATTGAATATCACAGAAAATATGTATGTAAGTCCTGCATCCTGTACTCTTCTACAGGATGCCTGACACAAGTCTTATACTTCATTGGATTGCGTTTAGATTTGATTAATGTGCACAATTACTGTAGCATTGTTTTAACATTATTGAATGTCATCACCAACATGTACCAAAGACTTTCAATGGCGATCGATGTTTGTGTGAAAATGATTCCGTGTGCTAACAGAATCTAGTCTAAAAAAATCAATCAGTCGTCTTTCAGTGCATTCAGGTAGCCAGTTAAATCCATTTTATTGCCCCATATTGTTGCTAAGTCTAACCCTGCCCAAATAAATCAACCCCAGATCATAACACTGTCTCCCATTAAACTAAAAAAAAATCAAATTAAACCCAAAGTAACATCTCTAACAAAGAAAAAAGGAAAAAATAAAAATCTCACTATATTGGGTTCAGGCCAGACAAATTGGCTGGCCAATCACCCGCAGATGACATGGCACCTCAAATTATCACCACTGGTGCTTCACAATGGACTTCAAGCCAATTGGATTCTGTGGCTCTTCGCTCTTCCTAAAGGGACCCTGATTTTTAAATAAAATGCTAAATTTACATTTAATAATAAATGAAATATTTCACTTTACCAGTACATAGTTTCACTTTTTTTATTAAATTGCATTTTTTTTTTTTATCCATGATATTCAATTTTGAGATGCTGTGTATCTATCGCACACAGAATACCACACAAAATAGAACAACAGCAGTACAACAGCAATGATGACCTCTGGTGGACTGCACAGTTCTAGGTGTGCAACATGAGATGCATTAGATAAGGGGTTGGACTTAGTGTGGAAGACATGTGAAATTATATGTTTAAACATATTAAACATATATAACATGAGCAAATTCAAAATTATTGCCAGCCTTCAAAGGAATGTGCAAATATGATTGTTCAAAAATATATACTAAATTATTAAAGATTTCATTCTGAGCATATAAAAAATAATCACCAATTCAGTGATGTATCCCAGTTCCTTTGTTTGGCAAGTCATGTATAACTCCTGTTTTCCTACAATATCCAAAGACATGCATTGTTGGCAGACTGGTGTTTACAAATTTTCAGTGGTGTGTGCGCGTGCTTTTGCACCGTGATGGGTTGCCAACCCCACACAGGGTGTCTCTCATCTTGTGCCCTGAGCAATAGGCTCCAGTCCTGACCCCCCGCCACCACCATCACCGCCCCCCCCTCAACATTATCCCCCCACCACACACATACACATTCTCCCTTGCACACGCTCTACACTGGATAAGCAGTATGGAAAGTGAATTAATATATTGACCCTTTTTGCTAAGATTTTATATATGACAATCACTTCATATTAGTTTAAAAGCAATTCAATGCATTTAAAGAAATGCATCTGGATAAGAACCTACAAAAATAAAAGAAAGGTTTGGTCTATACATTGGTCAGAACTCTGACACAGCATGTGTTAAACTTTGGGTCCATCTTACAGCATCTGACCGGTGGACAGAATTTAATGAAACTTTAGCAGTACTTAGATATCTGACTGAAGTTTAACCTGCACCAGAGGTGAAATCAAAATGTTAAGTAAAAGTGATGTTATGAAGTGACAGTTATGTGCCAGATTTAAGAATATACTTTTTAAATAAGATACTAATAAAGATTCAAGATTTAAGAATCAAAGAACTTTATTAATCCCAGAGGGAAATTGTTTATTCTTGGTAACAATTGCTCACGGTTGTTATCCAGTAGAAAGGAAAGATTAATAAATAAGGAAAGAATTTAAACAAACACCTGCACCATCTCATTATCATCTACACCGCCTTATCCTGTATACAGGGTTATGGGGGGCTTAGAGGAAACTAAAGGCAAGGCGGGGTGTATACCAATCCAACGCAGGTCACACACACACACACACACACTCGACAGGCAATTTGGAAATACCCATTAGCCTAATCTGCATGACTTTGGACTGTGGGGGAAACCGAACTATCTGGAGGAAACACACAAATCACGGACAGAACATGCAAACTCCATACACACAGACACCGAGGCGGGAATCGAACCCGGACCCTGGAGGTGCAAGGCAACAGTGCTAACCACCGCTGGAGGCATTTTAAGACAAAACTTCATCTTTATCCGATCTACTTTTTCGATTTCTCATTTGTGATTCACTCTCAGATTACCAAACAGGGAGTGTACAGTATTTGTGAGAGGATGAAAGAAGTACAATTTAGTGTAAACAAGGCGTAAGATACTCAACCTTACAGAATGTGATTACTGTGTATTAATAAGTTAGACAGAGAGTTCTGTTTACAGAAAGACATGTACGTGGACTTCAACCTGAAATAATAATAATATCACTGATTACATTAAAGTTCATCAGATTATGTTTAGTTTTAACTTTTTAACTCTTTCTACAAACTGTTTAACCGTCAACGACTGGCGACTGGTAACTGGCATTTTATTATTATTATTATTATTATTATTAGGAAATGATATCTGATAACACGGTTGTAGTATTAACGCACACTCCCGTCACATGCATACTGACGTCATCACGTGGCATGTTTTGTGCGCGTCAGTAGCTCCAGTATGTGCCCACAAGGACAGATCTGCGTGCTATAGTAAATCGCGTCTCATCCTCCTCCTGACTGGATCCTCCACGTAAATGTTGCATAGGTGGAACTTTTTCTCTCTGATTGGACAGAGGCTGTGTGGATGCGCGTGGGGAGCTGTGGGCGTGTCCCCGCGCCGTGACGGATAAAACGCACAGGGCACCTTGCGGAGACCCGGGTACCGCTCCGTGTCTTTGGGGTGGTGAGGCTTCATCAAGGGCGTTGTGGTGCTTTACTCAGGGAAGGAGACAGCTCATTCAGAAGCCCTGTAGAAGATAAAATGCCTGCTCAGAATAAAGGTGATGGAGGATGGAAGAAGTTTGTGTGGAATTCCGATACGAGGGAGTTTCTGGGACGCACCGGTGGCAGTTGGGGTAAGAATATATAGATATTTAGGAAAGTGTAAGGCTTCTTTTTCACTGTGTGTTTGTGTGTGTGTTTTTTTGTTTTTTTTTTTATTTCCCCGAACGTCTGCTTTCCACCGGGTCCGGGTGCCGTCTGGCTGTCTGCTGTCTGGTCACGACGCAACCTGTTAGATTTGACTTTGCAGCAAACGCATGACGCGCTCCAGCCACGATCTGTGTGTTAACATTACCGACCTGAATGAAGAAAAGTAACAATCTCGCTTAAAATGGATACATTCATATCTTTTCTCACATGTCCCACACCTCAGTGCGCAACTGAAGGATATTACCTATTTATTCATCTGTGTTAATATTTTTCTTCAACAGCACATGACAGTTTGACATTTATATGCAGTGCTCATAACGCGATGTCTTTGATGATGCAGGTGGAAAGGTCATAAAGGATCATGACGTAGTGTAGTAAAGATTATGCTGTCATTATGCTGTCAGGAAGACAGTTATGTCACTTTTGTAAGAGAAAGTGGTTCAGGTTATTACTACAAACAGCCTTAAGTTTAGGCTTCCTCCTTTATTTGATAAAGACATAAAACAGCTCGGCAAATATGTCAAAACAAGCATACTACAGTGCATTCGAAAAATGTTGATATCAAATGGTTCATTTTCATGTTGTTGCATGGTAAGGGTTAAAAATGCATCATTGTCCAAGGTGACTCAAGGTGAAAGGCCTACTCTTTGGGGTGTTGGGATTCAAACTGCTCATCTAAGGTTTCACCAGCGGTCATCCGGCATCCAACTATAGCAGCTCATTGATTACTTTGTGCTGCCTGATGTTAAGCTGACGACAGAGTGGATAAAACCATGATGACGCCAACTTTACTTTTTTATGATATTGAATGATGATAACTCCTTATGAACTATGAGTTACAACATGATCGGTCAATTCTGAGTTCAGTCTTATAACATTATAAATTTACACAACCACTCTCTCACTTAATCATAGTTTATACCGCTTTATCTGGTATACAGGGTCACAGGGGGCCTGGAACCTATCCCAGGAGAGCATGAGGCGGTGTACACTCTGGACAGGGTGCCAGTCCATCTCACGACACACAGTCGCATGCTCATTCACACACTACAGGCAACTTGGAAATGGCAGTTAGCCTAATCTGCATGTCTTGGGACTGTGGGAGAAAACCCACCAAGCACGGGGAGAACATGCAAATCCCATGCATTCAGACCCCAGTTTTAAATAAAATTTAATGTCCTAATGGACAAATCTTGGTTGTGTAAATGGTGGCTTAGTGGTTAGCAATGTCGCCTTACACCTCCAGGGTCCGGTTTCGATTCCAGTTTTATACACTACATGAAAGTTATTTTGTTCTTGTCATATTATATTTTTAATGGAAAAAAAGCAAACATCATCATAAACCCAGCACTGTGTTGCACTTGTAACAAATGTTTTATCAACTCACTAAATGGTACATTACCTATGTTACACTAACAAGTATCTGTCAAAAATTGAATAAATGTATTTTCTTTTTAAACTAAAATTTATGTTGTATAATTTATAGCTTGTTCATACAGTTACAGTTGGAAGCACATAACTTCTCTATATGGAACATGAATTTATAATTCCCAGGCTATAAAAATGTAATAGCACCATATGCTGATTTTTACCACTGTTTTCAAACATTCAAATTTCTTCAAAATCTTAGGAACTATATGAACAACCCAAAACCTGAAACATCATTTAAAGTAAGTAAAATTCACAGCAAAGCAATTGATGTGGATTTCACACATCCTTCCATCGCAGATTTTAAAGGGACTAGAGTGAATTTGGCAAATAAAACATGTACACTATTAATTGCCAAAATAAATATAGTTACAGTAATAAAATCCTGTGTCTTGGTCTGTTCTTACAAACTGTTCCTGTTTATCTGTCTCCTGACAGCAAAAATCCTCTTGTTCTATGTCATCTTTTATGGCTTCCTGGCTGGAATCTTCATTGGCACCATCCAGGCACTTCTTCTCACCTTGAGTAGCTACAAACCCACCTGGCAGGACAGAATTACTCCTCCAGGTAAAAGCTCTTTTGTTACAGCTCTTCTGTGTCAGTGCATTGCATTTCTAACATTCAGTCTTCTGAAACGGTAGCTTCATCTTTATCTCAAATCAGGACAGGCTTTAAGGGTTTGAAACATGCATAAACAAATGTAAGCATATAAAAAGTCTAATGCCAGCTACCAGTTATGTTACACTGCTGATTCTTTTAAATATTTGTACCATACACTGGTGTGAATAACACAAAATTAAGCCTAATATTGCACACACTCACATGGCCACAGAAAACTCTTTGCTGTATTCTAGCAGCCTTTTCTTGCTACCCCCCCCCCCCAAAAAAAAAAAAAACCCTCTTCCCAGTTGTGTTTGACTAATGGCACTTAGTTATTAACCTAGTTAACCCAGTGTAAGTATGTATCCAATGATGTAAACTTTAATGCACTTTTTGTAAGTTGCTCTGGATAAGAGCGTCTGCCAAATGCCTAAATGTAAATGTAAATGATAAAAAAAATTATAATGACCCAAGTCAAAGAAATTGAATATTCTTCACTGGACAACTCTTAATCCAATAATGCACGCTTTTTCATGTACTGAACACTAAACTGAAGGCAGAAAGACACAAACAAGCAGCAACTAACTACAATAAAAACCTGACAGAGGAGGAGGGGGGGTCATATTCATGAGACAACAGAATTCAGGTATACCATGAGGTGTACCAAATCCCCCTCTTATTGCAGACCCCCTCTTAAGAGTGTTTTCTTTTTATGATACACTCTGGTGTTTTACCTCTAATGCATATTAAAACTCTGTATAGATTAAATCAATCTTTATTCTAAGACAGTGGTCATATAATAAATGTTACATGAAGAATATAGCACAAGCTCTGGGCTTTTAGTATTTTTTGTCAAACTTAAATTGTGGAAGTTAAGTTATGTTTATGAAAGCTGTAGGTTTTTGCAGTTTTTCATTTTGATGTTACTGGTGTGCAGGACTTACTCACTCTCCACGTTCGGAGAAAGCAGAGATATTCTTCACCGTGAATGATCCATCTACATATTTGAAAACCACAAAGTCTATGAAAAAGTTTCTGAAGGCTTATAATGATGAAACCCAGCGTGACCAACTGAAGTTTGAAGACTGTGGAGGTATTTTAGCCTTTAAAATCTATAAATGCATTGTATTTTATTTTTATTTAAATTATATTTTGTTATAATCTACTATACCAGTAGGCTTAAGGTTAACGAGCATCAGAATGGGGAAGAAAGGTGATTTAATTGACTTTGAACATGTAATGGTTGTTGGTGCCAGGGGGGCTGGTGTAAGTATTTTGGACACTGCTGATCAGCCGGGATTTTCATGCACAGATGGTTATCTCTAGAGTTTACAAAGCGTTTTCTGTGGTCTGAAAAAGAGAAAATAACAGTGAGGGCAGTTCTCTGGGCAAAAATGCCTTGTTGATATCAGAACTCTAATAAACTGATTTCAGAATAAACATGTTCAGATAAGATAAGATATCCCTTTATTTGTCCCACAGCAGGGAAATTTCTTTGTTACAGAAGCGAAGAAGAAATTGTGCAAATAAAAAAATAGGGACAGTACAGTGTATAAATACAAGAGAAAAAGCAAAGACAAAACAATAATTGCACTTTCAAACAAACAAATTGCACTAGTTTCAACCAATTGCACAGGTTTAAAAAGTCGTTATTGCCAATATTGCACAGTTTAAAATGTTATTGCACAGTTCTGTTGCAATGAATTGCACTAGGGTAATGTTGCAGTTTCAAATGGTGTTATTGCACAATTGCTATTGCACCCAAATCTAAGATAAGATAATGGTATTGTAAGATAGTATTGTAATGTCATATTTAAGATATTGTAATAATTGTAAAAAAAAATCAGATATTGTAACATTATATATCAGTATACAACTGTGTGGAATATGGAGACCGGATGGATCACTGGGAGTAGCTCTTATTGTACAGTCTTATAACAGCAGGGAGAAAAGACCTTCGCTCCTTCAGACACTTGGGATGTAACAGTTTGTTACTGTTACTTTGTAACTGTTTCATACAGGGGATGAGACTCATTCTCCAGCAATGACAATAGCTTAGCTACCATCCTCCTTTCTCCCACCCCTGTACAGTGTCCAGGGAAATCCCCAGAACTGAGCTGGCCTTCTTAATCAGTTTGTCCAATCTCTTCCTGTCTGCAGTAGAGATGCTGCTGCAACAACAGACTACTCCATAGAATATGGCTGACGCCACCACCGAGTCAAAAAAGGTCTTCAGTAGTGCTCCCTGAACTCCAAAAGACCTTAGTCTCGTCAACAGAAAGAGTCTGCTCTGTCCTTTTTTATAGATAGCGTCTGTGTTGTCTGTCCAGTCCAGTTTGCCTGCGGAAGTCCACCACCAGTTCTTTTGTCTTCCCAGCATTTAGCTGGAGGCAGTGCCGTTGGCACCAATCCACAAAGCTCTGAATCAATCCCTGTCATCATCCTCTGTGATCAGGCCGATGATGGCAGAGTCGTCAGAGAACTTTTGCAGGTGACAGGTTGCTGAGCTGAACATGAAGTCTGCAGTGTAGAATGTGAAAAGGAATGGAGCCAGGACCATGTGGGGCTCCAGTGTTGCAGACAATCATTTCAGACTCATAGTCACAAGTCCTCACATACTGTGGTCGGTTTGTGAGGTAATCCAGAATCCAGGAAGCCAGATGATGGTCCACTCCCATGTACTCCAGCTTATCCCTGAGAAGGGCAGGTTGGATGGTGTTAAAAGCACTAGAGAAGTCAAAGAACATGACTCTCACTGTGCTCCCAGCCTTTTCCAGGTGTGAAAGAGCCCTATTTAGGAGGAAGATGACAGCGTCTTCTGGCTGATAGGCAAACTAAAATGGATCCATTGATGGTCTCACCAGAGGTCGGAGATGAGAAAGCACCAGCCTCTCAAATGTCTTCATCAGGTGTGAGGTCAGTGCTACTGGTCTGGATTCCCCAAAGTCTTTTGGGCGTGACGCCTTTGGTACAGGTCACGTCTTTGGTACAGGTACCACACAAGATGTCATCCACAGTTGTGGCACCTTGCCCAGCTTCAGACTCAGATCAAACATGTACAACAAAATGCCGCACAGCTGGTCTGCACAGGTTTTTAAGCAGCCTGGAGCTGATGCTGTCCGAGCCTGCAGCCTTCCTCACCTTGATCTTCCTGAGCTCTATTCTCACCTGGGCTTCTGGAAGGGGCAGTATGCAGTGGTTGGAGTGGAGGCTGGTAGACTGAGAGCTGAGATCCACGCAGAGAGAGCCGGGGCTGGAGCAGCATTCTGTGGAAGAGGAGATGGGTGGTTGCAGCAGGGGGGATTGGGTGGGGGCAGGGGTGGGTAGCTGATCAAATCTGTTAAAAAATAGATTCATATAATTTACCCACTTCTGGTCGCTCTCCGCCTGAGAGCTGGACTCCTTATGACCAGTGATGGTTTTGAGCCTCTTCCACACACCGCTAACATTATTCCGCTGCATCTTATCCTCCATTCTTTTTCAGGTCTCTCTGCACAGTTTTCAGCTCCTCCTTATTTCCTGATTTAAAAACCCTCTTCTTCTCTTTAAGTTGTCAATATCGTCCCCATGTGGATCACACAGTTCCTCCCACACAGTTGTATCAAAACAATCTTTCAGAGTTTCACTGGTCTCATCAGACCATGATCTCACTGTGCGGGAGACAGCCGGTTGCCTGCATACTACCTGTACACAGGTAGGAGATGAACCAGATTGTGATCTGATCTTCCCAAGGGGCGAGGGGTGTTGCAGTATAGGCCTCCTTGGAGTTGGCATAAAATAAATCCAGTGTTTTATTGTCTCTGGTGTGGCATGAAACATACTGGGTGAATGTAGGTAGACTGGAGGACGGAGGTGCATGATTAAAATCTCCAGAGATAATGAGAAGGGTATTTGGACTATACACTAACAGCCTGTTAACAAAATAGGCATGTAGGCACAGTACATGATGTAGTCCCTAATTAATTCCAAACTTGATGTATTGTCGACTGTTTTTGCTTCTTTCTCTCTCTCTCTCTCTCTCTTTATAATTGTATCCTTTTCCATGTAGAGCAACCTGATGGCTATAAGAACAGAGGAGATCTGGAGACTGAAATAGGTATTAGGAAGGCATGTCGCTTCCGAAAGGATCTACTTGGGCCTTGCTCAGGCACTGAGGATCAGAATTTTGGATTCAGTGACGGAAAACCCTGTCTGATTATCAAACTCAATAGGATTGTAAATTTTAGACCAAAGGTGTGTATGCTGGATTTCCATAATGTTACATTCATTTTAATGTAAAATGTTTTATAAAACATAACAAATGTAATTCTAAAGCCAAGTAACTACTTAGGGCACATCTTAGAGGCTCATGAATATAAAATAATTACATAAATACATATATAAATAAATATACACCCGATTCCAAAAACGTTGGGACACTGTACAAATTGTGAATAAAAACAGAATGCAATGACGTGGAAGTTACAAATTTCAATATTTTATTCAGAATACAACATAGATGACATCAAATGTTTAAACTGAGAAAATGTATCATTTTAAGGAAAAAATAAGTTGATTTTAAAATTCTTGGCATCAACACATCTCAAAAAAGTTGGGACAAAGCCATGTTTACCACTGTGTGGAATCCTCTCTTCTTTTATAACAGTCTGCAAACATCTGCAAACATCCTCTTTATGATGCGCCAAATGTTTTCTCTGGGTGAAACATCTGGACTGCAGGCTGGCCATTTCAGTACCCGGATCCTTCTCCTCCATGATGTTGTAATTGATGCAGTATGTGGTCTGGCATTGTCATGTTGGAAAATGCAAGGTCTTCCCTGAAAGAGACGACGTCTGGATGGGAGCATATGTTGTTCTAGAACTTGGATATACCTTTCAGCATTGATGGTGCCTTTCCAGATTTGTAAGCTGCCCGTACCACATGCACTCAGCTCTCAGTTCAGAAGCCATCAGAGATGCAGGCTTCTGAACTGAGAGCTGATAACAACTTGGGTTGTCCTTGTCCTCTTTAGTCCAGATGACATGGTGTCCCTGTTTCCCAAAAAGAACTTCAAAATTTGATTCGTCTGACCACAGAACAGTTTTCCACTTTGCCACAGTCCATTTTAAATGAGCCTCTGCCCGGAGAAAACGCCTGCTCTTCTGGATCATGTTTAGATATGGCTTCTTTTTTGACCTATAGAGTTTTAACCGACAACGGCGAATGGCACAGTAGATTGTGTTCACCAACAATGTTTTCTGGAAGTATTCCTGAGCCCATGTTGTGATTTCCATTACAGTAACATTCCTGTATGTGATGCACTGCCGTCTATGGGCCCGAATATCACGGGCTTCCAGTATGGTCTTCCGGCCTTGACCCTTACACACACAGATTGTTCCAGATTCTCTGAATCTTTGGATGATATTATGCACTGTAGATGATGATAACTTCAAACTCTTTGCAAT